>CAUYLG010043205.1:0-17059 GCA_963573385.1 Cacajao melanocephalus
ATCACACACTGGGGGCAGTTGCGGGGGTAGGGGAGAGACAGCGGGGGTGAGTAGAGAGGGGAGGGTGGGGAGGGATAACATGGGGAGAAATGCCAGATATAGTATGCACCTAAAGTTAAATAAATAAATTTTTTTTAAAAAAGTAAGAAAATCGTCAATCTATCGCATTAATTCAAATACCACAGGGAGCAATAACTACATCAACCTAAGACCTTTCTGGTCCAGGGACTTTTATCTAGTTTTCTGAGCCATAAAGCATTTTCAAATTTAATTACCTGTATCTTACTGATAGTTGACAGCTGTTAACCAGGGAAGATTTGCTTCAGAAGTGCCCTTTTTGTGATAAAAGCCTAGGCTATTTTGTTAAATGCTATTTAAATCGCTCTTAGTAGCCATAATTGAACTTTACAGCTTGGGGAGAAAAAACAACAAAAGAGGTGAGCTCAAAGCAATGAGAATTTTATTTATAAAAAGGATGGCCTAAGAATCTATCATTTGCTTTCACATAGATCCAATTTAAGTAAATGAATGACCAGTGATTTGGCCACAGTTATAGAAAGTGACTGATTTAATGATTTGGCTACAGTGAGAGAAAAACATTATAATGACTAGTCTATCATCTAAACAAGGCAAAGAATGGCATTGTCATTCCTTTAACTTAATAATGATGTCACCCTTTTTGAAGCATATGAGGTACAGCTATTTGTGCTGTTTCTCAAGACATGCTCAGTTAATGAATAAGGGACTCTGGCTGAGAGTGTGTAGTATTAGAAAATGCAGTGGCTCCACAAAGGGCAGCATAGGTCCCCTCGTCCCTGGGAAAATCTCCAAGGAAACAGCATCAAAAAAAAAAAAAATACTGCATATTTGTTTCCTGTAATCCACATTATTGTGGAGCTCCAAGACGGAAAATTACTGTCATGTCTTCTATGCCAATATTCCCTGGGGGAAAATTTGCCACACAATATGCTTACCTAAAATTCATGTATCCACATGAACTTTACTTTGTAATAGAAACCGTTGTGAAGCTTCAGAATTTAACTAAAGCTGGAAGAACAACAGATTTCCCCAAAATCTAAACCCTAGCAATAGAAGCTTCTGGGGCTGAGTATAGTCAATATATTGTTACAGCAATTACAACATAGTTCGATATACAGTAATATATTATGTCTGTCAATAATACTCTATCATTCTTCATCTAAGAACAAACCTTTGTTCTCTGTTAAGCCAGTCAGTGATCTTAGTACTTTTTCGTCAACTAAGTCAGGAAGAATCTCATTCATGCACTCAAAAATGTGATCTTGATAAAGGAAGGTGGAAAGTTTGGGGTTTTATTTTATGAGTTTATTTTATAGTTGTCCCTTGTTATCTGTCGAAGATTGGTTTCAGGACACCCTACAGGTAGCAAAATCCAGGACGCTCAAATCTCTGCTACGAAAGGACAGGGTATTTGCATATAACCTACCCACAACCTTCCTATACTTTAAATCATCTCTAGATTACTTAAAATACCCAATACAATGTTAACGCTATATAAATAGTTGTTATACTGTATTGCTTTTAAAATCTGTATTATGTTTATTATAGTATTGTTATTTTTTATTTTTTTCTGAGTATTTTTGATCACTGGTTGGTTGAATCCACAGATTTGAAACCTGCAATTCAGAGTGCCAATTGTATACCTGTCAAACTACACAGTAGGGTAACTCATTCACTCAGAATACTACATTATCTTCAGTCTTTTATAAAATTCAAAGATAAGTAAAAGATTATTTGATTGAAAATCAATTCCCAGGATTCCCTGGATTAGAGGCATATACAGTAATTATTCATAATTTAAAATTCATGATGTGTTATTAATTTATTTAATATATATTTATTGAGCCCTTATCCCAGCAGGCTAGACACTTTGCTGAACTAAGAGGATAGAAATAATGAAGACACTGTGTCTTAATGACTATTTCATTGCTTACCTAACATTCTGTCATTCTGTTTGGCTAGTCCATCCAAACATCCTTCTCATCATAAACCTCAGATCTGCCTCAGGCAGAATGCACACCTACAGATTTCAAAGTAAATTTTTAAGATATCTTTTACTTCAGAGATATTGCTACTGATAGGATAATTTCCTCTTTTGAATGTCTTATTTCAGAAGAATTTTAAGTAGAGTGGGCTCAAGTGACCCATTCTCTCCCTGAGGCTTATTGTTTTGCAACTGGGTTAGAAAGCAAACTTCACCTGTCCCTTCAGAAAAAAAATAATAAACACAAAAGCAGTGAAACTACAGCTACTAATTCCTAATGCAAACAGAAGGCATGTTGTTAAAACCATATTTGCTCAAAAATAATAACTCCAAATAGCAGCCACCTATGGGCTTACCAGAAGGAGCATGTGTTGTAGGTGCTTTATAAGCTTAGTTCACACAATTTCCATTCAAAGCCTTAGCATTAGGTTCTAATATTACTCTAGTCCCACATGCAAAGGAACTAAAATTGAGCAAATTTGAGCAATCTATCCAAGATCACACAGTAAAGACTAAAAGAGGCAAGATTTCAGGATTCAAAGCAAGGCCAGTCCTTAAACTGTGAACTCAATCAGATGACTTCTTGCTTTTCTAATTAGACTGACAACTTCAACAGTTACTAGTTGGGTTTCTTTCATGGTCTTGCTCTGCCCATGGGTCTACATAATATCAAATGTAGTATAAGAAATGCCTCAGCCAGGCGCGGTGGCTCACACCTGTAATCTCAGCACTTTGGGAGCCCAAGCTGGGCAGATCATGAGGTCAAGAGATTGAGACCATCCTGGCCAACATGGCGAAACCCTGTTTCTACTAAAAAATACAAAAATTACAATTTACAAAATACAATTTTGTATTTTGTGGCGTGCATCTGTAGTCTCAGCTACTCGGGAGGCTGAGGCAGGAGAATTGCTTGAACCCGGGAGTGAGCCGAGATCATGCCACTGCACTCCAGCCTAGCACCTGGCGACAGAGCAAGACTCTGTCTCAAAAAAAAAAAAAAAAGAAAGAAATGCCTCAGCTTCCCAGATTCTCTTCACCAGTTGGGGACAGGTGGATACCATACTCCAAATAACTCAAGAACTATCAAAATCTCAGTGATGCTCTTCTCACTAAAGCATTAAAGAAGGTATGAGAGGCGGCATGAAAGCGGGATCAGACATAGGTTCATGGCGGGAACAGACATAGCTTCATGCAGAAGACAGAAGGTTCCTCTTTTCTATGCTTTTTGACAGTTATGATGGGAAGCAAAATGCCAAATGGTTGAAAGAAGGAATGAGGGAATAACTGTATGCAGGGAGACTGGCTAAGGAAAGACAGCAGTGCTGGGCGCAGAGGCTTACACCTATAATCCCAGCATTTTGGGAGTCCGAGGCAGATGGATCACCTGAGGCTGGGAGTTCGAGACCAAACTGGCCAATGTGATAAAACCCCGTCACTACTAAAAACACAAAATTTAGCCGGGTATGGTGGCACACGTCTATAATCCCAGCTACTTGGGAGGCTGAGGCAGGAGAATTGCTTGAGCCCAGGAAGCGAAGGCTGCAGTGAGCAGAGATCATGTCACTGCACTCCAACCTGGGCGACAGAGGGAGACTTTGTCTCAAAAATAAAAAACAAAACCCGCAGTGAACACAGAATGTATCTCCCAGGCATTGCATCAGAGAGAAGATTCACAAACACAGGCAGCTTGTGTATTTGTGAATGACTCTCACCCCGATATGCCCCAAACAGCCCCAGATTGTGCCCATTTCCCCAGCATAATTATCACTAGTGCTTTCTTTCATTCTCGAAAGATTCATGTTTTGGATGTTAAATTATATGGTTGGTCTACTTTTAAGCAACCTTTTAATTATCTTGGTTATAATGATTTTGTGTTAGTTTTATTATAAAAGTAAAAATTTTAAACATTTCCCATTTAGAAAAAAAGTGGAGCATGTTGTCAGCGCTCATTTAATTTTACATAAACATGCTCTTCAAGGCTGATGCAAATCTGACTGATTTTCACTGTGAAAATACAATATAAGACTGTTCTTGCAGTTATTTCTAAACAGAACTAACATCAGAATCATCTGAATCATCAGAATCATCTATTTCGCAAATGTTGGATTCATCAACTCAATTTTCGGCCAGCAACTGTTCAAAGATACTAACATCCCACATACGAATGCTACATTTTCTGGGATTTGACATTTTCAGTGATCGAGAATTACTGTATATTGTAAATTGAAATACCACTTCTAAAAACAAAATACTATAAATATAATACATCTTTTGTTTCCTGAGTCGATATACTAGAGTGATGCAAAAATAATAATAAAAGCGAGATATTTTCTGGCAAAGTTATCTTGGGGTAAATGCTGCCGCAGCAAGTACTCTCAGGGCAAACAGGAAAAGGGTTAACATGGCCCTCCAGGCCTGCCATGATCTAGTTCAACATTACCTCACCAGAAACCTTCATCATCACTGTTGGCCTATTCTTTATTCTTGCTCTGCTAGATTTGCTTATTACATCTTCAAACTTGCCTTGCTTTTTTTTTTTTTTTGCCTCAGGGCCTTTGTAGATGTTATTCTCGTTGCTTATAAGAGTCTTCCTGCTCTTTTCTAATTCCTACTTTTATGTGATCAACAGTTTTGATGTAATTTAAACAGGGCTGTCTCATAAAAGCTTCCTCTATCCGTTAGATGAAGTCAGGTTTCAGGTCCATTGGTATTTGCTCCTTTCCCTCTGTGGTTTTCTTTTCTCTTGAAGGCTGCTTGCGAGGTCATCGGAAATGGTCTAAAATGTCCTAGATTGGGGGGTGGATGACTATACTATGACTTGCTAAAACCTCCCTTGTTTCTGTAGTTTTGTAATGGAAACTGACTCTAACTTTGAAACACAGTTCTTTGTTCATTCACATGCTACCATTTTTGTTGTTGTTGTTTGCTATATTGAGTTTTATGATGTTTTAAATTTTGTGATTTAAAAATATAAGCACAAACCAATCAAATGGAAAAAAATGCCATCAAATTTCAGAAAATCAGAGTTTACATGAAATATGAATACTTTATTAAAAAGTAGGGTGTGTGTGGCAGTGTAGGTGAAAGGCTTGGCTTTGGAATTAGTTGACTAAGGCAAAAGTTCTAGTTTCACCTTTTGCTGGTACAGGGTTTTCCCCAACACCACCCTCCAGACCACTCCCTAGGTCTGGCATCTACAAAATAAAAGGAAGAAGGAGAATATTTTGGAATCAGATGATCTCTAATGTTCTGTACAGCAATAAAATGTCTATAAAAATAATTTCTTTTTCACTGTTTGAATATATTATCTATTATTGTGGGATATCTGTAAAGCTAATGTAATTATTCATATAAATCTTGTAGGAAAAAGGGGTCTATTTAAAAACCTATCTTAGAAGTATAGTCACAGTAATACAACTGTATATTTTCTAGAAAAATGAAGCTAAAAAAAAAAAACAAGGATCTCTGTTCCCCTACTATATATTAGTCCATTTTCACACTGCTACAAAGATACTACCTGAGACTGGGTAATTCATAAACAAAAGAGATTTAATTGTCTCACAGTTTCACATGGCTCTGGGGACCTCAGGAAACTTATAATCACGGTGGAAGGCAAAAGGAAGAAAAGCACGTCTTACATGATGGCAGTAGAAAAAGAAAGAGTGAGAAAGTCCAACCCTTAAAACCATCAGCTTTCCTGAAAACTCCCTCACTGTCAGGAGAATAGCATGGGTGAAACCACCGCTATGATCCAGTCATCTCCCACCAGGTCTCTCCCTGGACACGTGAGGATTACAATTCGAGATAAGATTTTGGTGGAAACACAGAGCCAAACCATATCACTTACCAAAAACATATTCCATTTGCGTTGTGTAGTTCAATTAAATAGAGAATTCTAAATTTTGACTTCCTTTCTCTAAGCTCACTTGGGAGGCATGAAAGCAAATTACAAAGATTTTAAGCCAATCCTCTGTTCCTTGAATGGGAAGCAGTGTCTGGATTCTATCTCAGGGTAGGAAGAATACACAATTAGAGAATATCTTACATGTCTTGAGAGACTGAACTGGTAGTAACTTCTAAAAAGTAGAAGAAAATCTGAACCTATCACTAATCTATATAAGGACAACATAGATGAGCTATCAGTATCAATGATATTCATACTGCCAGAAAGGCCTCAGTTTGAGAGTGTCCACTTGAGACATAAACAAGGCAGATAAACTTGTAGCGGAGGAAACACTTCATCTGAAATCTGCTTTCTAGACCTCTTGGCACTTCAGAAAAAGCTACTTTGAGGCAAGGAGTTCAAGAATAGTGGTTCCAACGTGGTTAGTAAAACAAAAGCAGAAACCTAAAAACAGACAGAGAAAAAAGCTGGCACAGAAGAGAAACGTAGCATCAGTTGGAGCTTGGTGTAAATAAGTGTACCTCTGCTAAATAAAATATTACACTGCCATTACAATTTTTTGTGTAAAGATGTTAAGATATGGAAAACATTTTCTCATGTGCTTAAGTTATAAAAGCAGGCTACATTCAATATGAAAACAATTGTTAAAGGTCATTCACGAAAAATAAGACTAGGAGGGATATATTCTAAAACATTTATAGCAAAGTCCTTGGATGGTGGGACAGAAATCCAAAGACAGTCCACATTTCAGAGCAATGTGTGTGCACTAGGGAAGGATGATGAGCTGACATGGTGCATCATGTCAGCAAAACCCCAGAACACAGAGAATTTAATAGACTGCATTCCCCAAGCATGTCCCTTTAAGTGACCACATTGGAACCACATATGGAAGATTCTTACAGCAACATTTAACACTTGTCTTTCACAAAATGGATACTATTTGCTGGATTTGTATGCTTTCAATAAAACTCCCTTGACTATATTGTGGAGTTACAGTGAGTACTTTTAGTCAGTACACTTAATTATTGCAAGAATCAGAGATCCCATGTGCTAAGTGAAGTCTCTTGTCCCTCTCACCCTCATAAAGTTCTGTGACACAGCCCACAGCTCTCTATGACACAATGCCTGTGTTTATACATAACACATCCTACAGCTCTCTATGACATACTGATTGTGTTTATACATAACACAGAAGGCTGTACACAAAATAGAAATATTCTTTGAGGCATATATTTATTTAATCATTCAACAGATGGTCAAAAGGCCAGGTGTGGTGGCTGACGCCTATAATCCCAACACTGGGGGGAGGCCATGGCGGGTGAATTACTTGACCCTAGGAATTTGAGACCAGTCTGGGCAACATGGTAAGACCATGTCTCTATAAAAAATACAAAACTTTGCAGGTGTGGTGGCATGTACCTGTAGTCCTAGCTACTCAGGAGACTGAAGTAGGAGGATCACTTGAGCATGGGAGGTAGAGGCTCCATGTGATCATACTACTGCACTCCATCCTAGGTGACAGAGCAAGACCCTGTCGCCAAAAAAAAAAAAAAAAAAAAAAAGAGAGAGAGAGAGAAAGAGATGATAAATGTCAGGAGCTAGGTAAAAATGTGAAAAATTTTGGTTTCTCTCAAACAGGATAGTCTAAAGTGGAGGTACATAAGCAATTGCAGTATAAAAAGATGACTCCAGAAATTGAGGAGCATTAAAGAATGAAGATTAAGTCTTCCTCAAAATAACAGGGAAATCTCAGACAGAAGGAAGTACTTGATCTTGTTTTTCCATTCAACAAATATTAACTAAGTCACTCAACATTATACTAAAATCACAGTAAATAAACGCACAAAGTATAGTAAGAGAGGGTAAGTGTTTAAAACAAGGGCTTTACATTATGGCTGTGGAAACAGTCACATAAACTTTGACCTGAAGGATAAAGTTGAGCTAATAAAGAAACAAAAATTTTCAAGGTAGCAGAAAAAGCTTGTGTGGAAAACTTCAGGTGGGATATTCAAAGGATGACTAGGAGTTTGGGGGGGTTGATCAAGAAGAGGATTAGAGTGGGATTTTCTAAACAGAAACAAGAAGTCAACGAACATGCAAAGATCCAAACTTCTTGACTGTCAAACCACAGGGGTTGGATTCTTCCCAAGTTACTTCACATGCCAGTGAAGAAAATCTGAGCAACTACCTGCCATGATCACATGCAAGTTTGTTAGAAAGATAATTCTGCCTAATGAAGAGTTCTTGAGAGCAACGTTACTTTATGATAGAACATTAAGTGAAGTAGAATAAAACTATTTTGTATTCTCGAACTATTATATGTCTACACAGAAATAAATAAATGTAGAAAAAACTCTGGGCAGAAATTCAACTTATAAATATTCTGATAAACCTGAGGGCTCCTTTCAATGCCCTGTCAGTTAAGAGAACTATAATTACTCCTTGATCAAGAATCAGGCTATGCAAACTTTCCTGATTGACCATTGTAATTTACATATATTCTCATACAGGAGTCTAGCAGCACTGCACCTAATAAAATGCTGAACCAGACAATGACAGAAATATCAATATCTAACTGGAAAAAAGCTATATGTTGGCAAAAAATCCCCATCTCTAGATTCCTTCAGAATGATGGAAGACCACCCACAACTTGCAGTAAGACAAACTATTTGGAACTTTAAAACTCAGCTCCCTCCACTAGCCAAGATTCTTGAACTATGCTTTCACTTGATGCATTCTTAAACTCATTTTCTTTTGAACACAGGAAAAATATTATAAACTATATACCATAAAATCTCAAATTTAAAGACCCAGACATTATGAACAAAGAGATGGAGATACGTTTTCCTAAAAAGACAGCTACTTTATCTAAATATTATTTATTTCAATGTGACTCATTGTTTAGCCAAGTGACTACGTTTGGCTTCAGAACAAGAAACAAGTCTGCAGAACTGCAGAGGACAGTGGAGACGTGTTCATTTAACTTTAAACACATTTGTAGGTCATTCAATGCGGAAGCTCCCCTTTTTCCTTTTTTCTTGTCTATCTCCCCCTGACATTGTCTAAAATACAAGGTCAGTGACTCTGCAGGGTTCAGCTGCTGGAGCAGAGATTTAAACAGTCCTTGGGAGTGGGCTTCTACATAGTAATAGAGCCACCCTTTAATTCTTTTCAAGAGAAGCACAAAGGATGCAACCATGTTTCCTGCAGCTTTGAAAGCCCAAGACTCATCATATATACAATGGCTTTTCAATGTATATGCAAGACATTTTTTTTCCCTTCATGCTACACTAGGAAACCATTTGTTTCCAAATTTCACGTGATGGTATTTTGAGACGGCATCAGTCACACTTTCAAAAGAGATCAGTGTTGCACTTTGCTGTTTTTGCTCTGGAAACATAATATTTATCATTCTTGCACGTACTTCAAGAAGAATAGCAGAATATGAGACTCAAAGTTTATTTATTTTACAAAATGCTGCCACCCCATTGAGACAAACATTTGCCATGACTTTCTTTGTAATTTCAGTGTACAAGTAAGATCTTTTGGTGGAAATAAGGCACATTTAAAAAAGGAAATGAGAAACCATCAGAAATCCACCACGTGACCCGAGTATTAACAGCTCATGGTCACCTTTTTAATGCAGAGGGAAGTTTCACTTCACAGATTTATAGACATTTTTATACCTAAATCTCAAAAAGCCGCACATTTTACTAGGCAAAATGACAGTTACAGATAACTGGGGTGGTGTTATTTGAGGGATTTAACATTAAACAATTTAATTAACTTTACAAGATTAAGTCAAACAAGCCACATTCTGCCATACAATCAGAAGAGCAAATAAACAGTGTTCTAGTTCAGCATCTGTCTTTTGTTTCTTTTCATCAGAGACATATAAATCATATTCCCTAATTTTAAAACTGCAAGATTTGTTACTTCATCGACAATGAATATGAAAAGAACAAAATTATCTTTTAACATTCAGGTGTAAAATTAATTCAAGTTAGTATATATTCAGTCCAAAAATCAATTTAGCCTAAAACAGATAAAATTAGAGGCTAGGAAAGGTGTGTGGGTGGGGTTGCGGATAAAGAGAAGTTGGTTAATGGATACAAACATGCAGTTAGACAGGAGTAGTTCTAATGCTCGACAGAGGAGTAGGTTGACTATAGTTAGCAACAACGTACTATGTATTTCAAAGTAGCTAGAAGAAAGGACCCGAATTGTTTCTAACACATAGAAATGGTTAATACTCAAGGTGACGGATATCCCAAATAGCCTGATTCTATCATTACACATTCTATGCATGCAGCAAAATAGCACATGGACTTCATATATTATGTATCAATTAAAACACAAATTAAAAATTAAAATGAGACTCTTTATCATTTTACTTTGTATGTTTTTTTGGCTTACTGCATTTTCCTGGAACAAAGTCTGGCGTTTGAAGACAAATCTATTCTCAAATCTTGGCACTGCATCTGACTAGCTGTGTGGCTTTAGGCAACTTAAATTATTAGTGCCTAAGTGTTCCCACCTGCATGATGAAAAAATACCTATCTCATGGGACTATTGTGCTAACTGAATGAGAAAATAAGTGTGAAACACCTGGAACATAATAGCTATCACTCACAACTGGTAGTCTAGCCATGCGAAGATAAGAGTTTCAATTTTAAATAGGGTATTTGTACACTAGCTTGAGGGCATTACTCTAGAGTTGTTTTCTAAGTTAATCCTACTAAATAAAATCTACTGAATTAACATTAATTTGTATTGAAATGAAATGACTGCACCAATAAAAACTGTTACGATATCTCAAAATTCTAGGAAAAATAATTATTGATTACAACGCAAAAGTAAATGAGAAGAAAAGTTTTCTTACTCTTTATCCAGTCTGCCTAATTTAAGTTACCACACACATAACCTAGTTCCTTCTGAGAACATACAAAGTACCCATAAATTTTCTAAGAAGAGTTTATAAGCACTATCTCATTTACCCTCTACAACAATGCTGTTAACTAAGTTTTATTAATTTCCCAATTAAATACATAAGAATATTGCAGATGAATCCTGGGTACCTTTCCCAAATTTTAAATAGAAGTGCCAGTGCCCACACTCTCTGGTCCTCATGGAGAATGAGAATATGCTCAGCTGAGGCACTTGGTCTCTATCACTATTCCTGACTATAGCTGTGGTCTTCAAATTTTAATGCACATAAGAAATAAATAAATTGTTAATTAAAAATAAACATGCTGCCTAGGTGCCAGTTTTATGCTATAAACTGATATCCAACAGTTCTCCCAGCAAAACGTATCTGACCAATTGTCATATTAACATGAATAATGATGACATTGAACCAAACATTTGTCCAATACTATTTTCTAAGACTTTACGTAAGTTAACATTTATCCTCATTATGGTCCTCCACGGGATACAGTGGTTCAGAGTGTGGGCCCTGAGCTTGACATTTCCTTGTTTTATTATGTGGCAAAGTTACTTAATTCCTTGGAACCTCAGTTTATTTATCTGTAAAATGCGGAGGGGTGGGGAGAGGGTAATGATATTTTCTATCTCATGGATTTCTAATTAGGATAAAGTAAATTAATAAATTAAAGTGGAGTAGTTCCAGGTAAATTATATTGCTCAGAAAATATTGACTGTGATCATTACTCTCATTTTTAAGAAATAATAATAATAATAATAGTCCTCAGAGAGGTCAGATATCTTTCTAAAGGTCACACAATTAAAAATGGCCAGTGGGAGAAAACTAAAATGATATCTTTCTGGCTCTAGAACTACTGCCCTTTCCAACACAAAACATCACCTTTCTACACAGTCAGTGCAAACTCGACCATCAGTGAACCATGTCTTTTTGAGTAAATGCATGAAATGTGCTAAGTTAGCACATTGCTGCAGTAGTTTTCAAGATGTGTAACACAAGCACCATGAAAGTGTCCTTCTAAATCTTTGTATCTTTGTGAAACGTCTTTTTCTTCATTAGAGGGTTTACTATCTTGCTGCTTGAGGAGAATCTTCCAAATGAAAGCAGAATCCAGAAGTGTGGACTAATCAATGAGAAACTGCTCTTGTTGAATCTCTACCAGCGCCTTTCAAACCCTGTTGGTACAACCTCTCCCCCTCCACTGTTCACAAAGGGTAGTCACATGGCTCATCTTTTTACTCAGGCTACGAAAAATTCCCAGAAGCCTACTGTTCCCTCACATAGACCGAAAACTACTGTGAGGCTAAAACTGACAGGAAGTTTGGAAACGGGAGGCAAAAGGTAATCATTTCGGTAGGTACTGGGAAGTTGACTACACTCTCCGTGGCATCTTTCACTTGAAACCTGTATTTCCTGAGTACTTCTTAGGTGGACATCAGTAAGCCAACTGCTACTGAGGGTATTAACACTTTTTTTTAAAAAATAAAACCAACTTCAAGGAAAGAGATAGCATGTTCACAGTACTAGAATACAAGGCAGTGTATGATAAATGCCTGTAAAGTCAGGCAGCTAATGGTACCGGCAATCATCCTCAACGTACAAACAAGAAAATCATGCTCCACTCCTCCCTCCCAGCCAATCTAGCTGCTGAGACTTGCTGATTTTACCTCTTAAATGTCTCTCCTGTCATTTTCCTCCATTTCTATCACTACTCAATTCTAGACACATAACAATTTTAGTCATCTCTGATGGATAACGGCATGAGCCTTTTACTTGCTCTTCCTGTCTTTGGTTTCATTCTTTATTCAAGTATTTATTGAATGCTGGAAAGTCATGGACACTAGGTGCAGTCTGTGTGCTAGGAATACAATGACTAGGACCCTACCCTACAAGGTATGTGGGATTCTCACATCAGCTTCGGGCTTCTACCTGAATTAATTACCACCCAAACACTAAACACGACCATGCTTTCACACATTTTCACTCTGTCCCATTTGAAATCTATTCAATGACTGCCTATTTTTAACATTAGTTCTGAGAATTCATGCCTACTTTACAAATATAGCAAATGCGATGGCCTTTTTCTCAAAAATTTCATATAGGGTCACAGTCATAAAATATTTCATGCAATTCAGGGTGTCACTGACACTCTGAAATTCAAGTATCCCATAAGGGTAGTCTATATGCCTAAGACATAAATGTCTCACCTAAAGGGAAAATTTCATGCCTATAAATATGTTAAACAAGGCCCTTCATAACCTGACTCCTGCTACTTCCTCAGCCCGATGCCTGGTATTTCCTCCTCGATCTTTATGCACCTACAATAGAGCTGTCTGTATTGTTTGAAAAACATCATGCTATCTCATGCTATCTCATGCTTCTCAGCCATATTCATACTAGTCTTGTGCCTTTTTTGTTTTGCTAACTTTTCCTTGTTCGTGTGTTTGTTTTTGAGACAAGGTCTCACTCTTTCACCCAGGCTGGAATGCAGTGGCATGATCATAGTTCACTGTAACATCTAACTCCTGGGCTCAAGGTATCCTCCTGCCTCAGACTCCTGAATACAGGCATGCAACACCATGCCTGGCTAATTTTTATTTTTTAATTTTTTTGTTGTTTATTGAGATGAGTCTATGTTGCTCAGCTGGTCTAGAACTCCTAACCCTCCCACCTCAGCCTCCCAAAGTGCCGGGGTTACAGGTGTGAGCCAACGCACCCAGCCCTTGTTCCATGATTTTAAGGCTTAATTGATACTACTATCTGTATAAAGCCTTTCCTGATTCTTTCTTCTGTGAGAAATGATGAAAATGGCTCATCTTTATTTAGTAATATACTATTTTACTGGTGCCAAGATAACTAATTTTAATAACATACATTTAATCTTTGCAACAGCACTATGATGTGCATACTGTACTTCCTCTCTTATACGGGAAGAAACTACACTTAAGAGGTGTTAAGTATGTGTTGATCAATTATAGCTGAAGAGCAGTAGAGTCAGGATTAGAACTCCAGAAAGCAGAACTCCAAAGTTCTTTCCATTGTAACACATCCCTCAAGGACTCCTTTTGTATACTGAGTACATGTCCATTCTTACATGACACAACCTCAGACTAATTTACCCCACAAGTCTGAGCATGCTGTACAAATTTTATTATTTATTTCAGGAAACTTCAGAATAGTTTAGAAATACTGGAAGACTGTGCCTGTTCAAAGAAAACTTTTTAAATTAACCAGGAAAGACCTTCAGTTTTCTACTCAGTTTGGATGAGGGAAAGGGAAAAAAAGAAGAGAATGGATTATTCATCTCAGCATTTACTGCTGCCATATTTTGGTTAGCTGTCCTTCACCACAGAGCAAATTTGATGAAAGAAT
Organism: Cacajao melanocephalus; assembly: GCA_963573385.1. NCBI lineage: Eukaryota > Metazoa > Chordata > Mammalia > Primates > Pitheciidae > Cacajao > Cacajao melanocephalus. The sequence goes on from CAUYLG010043205.1 coordinate 14,242, forward strand.
GGTATAGATCACTCTCAAATACTCAGTGGTAAAGGAGAAGTGTTTCTGTGTCATTGGTCGGTTCTGTAGTATACAATAAGAGTAAATTTATAGGTAAATAAACATTATTTCAGCCATGCAAATATAAGCCCAAGTTTCCTAACATTAGATTTGGTAGATACTAAAGTACTTTGTCAAATTGCTAGACATGTTCTTAAGATATACGATCATTTTCTGTTTTTACTGTATTGTGCACTGGTATTAACTGTTTGCACTCTCTGCTAGCTATAGAGAAACACACTTAAATAACATTGGCATTTGGTAGGATTTTTATTCCCTTTCCAAAAGTAAAAAGAGCAAACTCACTTGGCATCCTCATTTTGCTTTTGAATCATTTAGGAAAGACAATGAATCCACAATGTAATTTGTCAGGAAATCTTCCTGTACTGAGAAATCTATATAGGGCTGACTGTGCCAACCAGTGTTAAGAGCTACTGGGGCCATAAACAAGCAATGTGTCATTGTAGGAAGCATACACCAGACAGAGAGGATGTGGAGGAGCCACAACAACAACCTGTTCATACAACCAGCTTTTTACTCTTAGGCAGATCATCTCATTCAGCCTCAAATTTAGCATCTGTAAATGAAGGGGTTGAACTAAATAATCAGTAAAATCTTTTCTAGCATGGGTCTTTTCCGATTTCAAAATTTTCTAAAACTACCATTAACTCCTACCCCAACAGAAACTTTGAATGCTTTCAGATTTTATCTATAATTTGCTGTTCCTTCTTTCCGGATATTTCCTTTGCTATACATGCGACTAATTCTAGTGTCTCAGAGGTAGTTAAACAATTTCTGAATAATGGTTAAGCATGTAAACTTTACATCTGAATTCAAGTATGTCTGGTTTGCTCTAATTAGATATTCAGAATAAAAATCAACACAAATAACTAAAGTTCAGGACAATAAAGACAAAACTCTTCCAGGCAATGTCTCCCTTGAGATTTTGACTAGGACTATGCTCCCTCCTTTTAGTCTCATAAGTGAACTGCAAGCTCTAATTTTTTACCTTAGGAAAGTCACATGCCCTCTTGATTATAGTCCTCTACCTACAAAAAAAAAGTGCAATGGTAAATAATTCCCTCCTCTATCTAGTACACAACAGTGAATTAAATATGGCAATGCAAAAATTACTATTTACTAGATGATAACTTGATGTCCTCCATGGCAATATACACTGGACATCGAATAACACTGAAGGTCATGTCATGGGGCACCATGTCCCACCCTGCCAAACATTTCTTCTCCTAACACATTTGAAAAAATAAAAAGTTAGCCTTTTTAATAAAAGGATAAAACAATTCTTAGTCCCATTCCTGTTACAGTTTTTGATGTTTTATTCTTCAAAAGTTTATATGCTCTCTGCTTCTCCAGCAAGCATTTTTAGAAAACATAAGCAAAATACTCCAGTCCAAAATTTTCTTCAGAGCATTCTTTCTCACCATTCTTTATTTCATTTTAATTTAGTGTTTCTTTCCTACATATTATTTAGGCAACCTATGTATTTTATAGAAGTTAATCTTCTTATCCTATGTTTTCATTTTATTTTTCAATTTACAATGGTGTTATTCACAGTGATTTTGTTATAAAACTTAAATAAAGAAATTCTGTTTCTCACTTTGGATGCCCTGTTTTAAACTGAATGCAGTCGCTAACATAGAGGGATGGTAAGAACCCTTATAAACCCACTTCAACGTCCTTTCCCACATCATGTTTCACAGCAACACATACTTCTTAATGCAAGAGACTTTACCGCCTTTTAATCCAGCTTTTGAATGTCATACAAAACATCATTTTGCAGCTAAGTTTCTAAATTTAGCTCTAAGTATGTCTACCTAATTCTACCATGAGTGGATAATTGCCTAATCTTCTACAGTAATCTTCTTTACTGTTCTGCATAAAAAGAATACAAGAATATATACTTTGCCCTCATTTTATGTGATTTATACACAGCTTTCCACCTACAATTTCAAACCAATGATGTAGCAACACTAAGTTTTAGCAACAGTGGCCATTAATAAACTTTGATGCTTTTGCTAGGTAGATAGATACATAAAAAGAAAATCACCATTGCTGACAAAATACTTTTCCTTAATTTTAAATCCTTATATTTTGATATTAAGGACTGACTATAAGTTTATCATTATCTCTGTTTCATGCATAAAATGTATATGAATAAAAATACACAAAGGCTCAAAATAAAGAGATGGAGGAAGATTTACCAACCAAATGGAGAGCAAAAAAAAAGCAGGAGTTGCAGTTCTCATCTCTCATAAAACAGACTTTAAACCAACAAAAATCAAAACAGACAAAGAAGGACATTACAGAATGGTAAAAGGATCAATGCAACAAGAAGAGCTAACGATTCTAAACATATACACACCCAATACAGGAGCACCCAGATACATAAAGCAAGTTCTTAATGACTTACAAAGAGACTTAGACTCCCACACAATAACAATGGGAGACATTAACACCCCATTGTCAATATTAGACAGATCAACGAGACAGAAAATTAACAAGGATATCCAGGACTTGAACTCAGACCTGGACCAAGCAAACCTAATAGACATTTACAGAACTCTCAACCCCAAATCCACAGAATATACATTCTTCTCAGCACCACATCACACCTATTCTAAAATTGACCACATAATTGGAAGTAAATCACTCCTCAGCAAATGCAAAAGAACGGAAATCATAACAAACAGTCTCTCAGACCACAGTGCAATCAAGTTAGAACTCAGAATTCAGAAACTAACTCAGAACCGCACAGCTT
>CAUYLG010043207.1:0-40140 GCA_963573385.1 Cacajao melanocephalus
TTTCAATGAACTTTCCTCTAAGTATACTAGTATAGGTATATATGTTTTAGAAAAAAAACTTTTAAGAATCAAACAAATCGAGCAAATTATTGAACAAACTAGAAGTTAACTGGAATACAATAAAGTACGGTCTTCTCAGTCAAAATTTGATTTTGTATATTTGAGCTTTAAAAATTTTGTCATCAGGTCAGGTGCAGTGGCTCACGCCTATAATCCCAGCACTTTGGGAGGCTGAGGCTGGCAGATCACTTGAGGTCAGGAGTTCGAGACCAGCCTAGCCAACATGGTGAAACCCTATATCTACTAAAAGTACAAAAATTAGCTGGGTGTGGTGGTGCATGCCTGTAGTCCCAGCTACTTGGGAGGCTGAAGCAGGGGGATGGCTTGAACCCAAGAGGCAGAAGTTGCAGTGAGCTGAGATCACACCACTGCACTCCAGCCTGAGCAACAGAGCAAGGCTCTGTGTCAAGAAATAAAAAAGTTCCTCAGAGCCAAGTTCAGTGCTCAATAAAGGGGCCCAGTAAAGGTATGTTGAAGTAAATCAACATTTTAACTTTTTTGTACAGTTTAGGTTAGTTCATGACCCAATTCTAGGAAAGATGATTGGCTTCTATTTTGCAGTGTTGCTTTTTTAAACAAACCCTAGGTTTACAGTTAAATAAGATTCAGGAAGAGTATTTAAAAAAAAAAAACCTAAATATTATTTTGGTAAAGAAAGTTATGAGAACTGGTTCGGATGAACATTTACTTTCTTTTGTAATAAGAATTTATCTCCTTGCTTAATAAGCTTGGAGAAGCAAACATACACTCTATTGTGGCTTAACATTTACTTAGGATTATATGACTAACTTAAATGTCACAATGCAAACTACCGAAGTAATTGCAGTGGTACTTAACAGGCCTCTAATCATCCAACAGCATCTGAACTAATACATACACTAACATACACAGCTAAATAGTGCCTGAACATTAAGAATTTTACGACTGTGATTTAACAGACAATGCCAACCAAATCTAACATATTCCTTAAAATACTTCCATGACTTGGTGATACTTTCCAGATCCATACATCACATTCTCAAGGAAGCCAAAAAAGTAAACTGGTTGAAATTTCATTAACCCTTTACTCTGAAATCTGATGACTGTGCCAGCACAGAGCACCAGAGGGACACGTAATGGCGAAGAAACTGAAGAAGGACACTTTACAAAGTGGCTGCATCCAATCTCCTCACAGACAAATCCAAGACTCAGAGCCCTCTGCGGAGTGTGTTATGACCTCATTCCTGTAAAGCTAATGATTTTTCATGTCCTATCTTTAGTAACTTTCAACTCAAAATATATGAAATAACTAACTTCAAGAAGGACTGAGACTAATGAGAATGAAACTAAAATTTGAAACTCCAAAGCCACAAATATAACACAAAAATTGAGACCAACAGAATGAAATTGAAATTTGAAACTCCAAAGCCATAAATATAGCACAAAAAGGACGGCAGTGGTGGCCAAGTGAGTGAAGTCACAACCAAGTTTACATAAGTGAAAATCAGCTGTTTTCTGGGCAGCTGAACTTCATGCCCCACATCACACTTCATTCAGTCTAAATAGTCTGGCATAAGAGGAACTCAAACAACACAGCAGCAAGAAACCACATAAACCTATTTAAAAATGAGCAAAGCACTTGAAAAGACATTATTCAAAAAAAGACATACAAATGGCCAGCAGGAATACAAAAATATGCTCAACATCAGTAATCATCATGAAAATGCAAATTAAAACTACAATGAGGTATCTCACACCTGACAGAATGGCTATTATCAAAAAGACAAAAGATAACAAGATTTGGCAACTATGTGGAGAAAAGGGAACCCTTGTACACTGTTGGTGGGAATGTTAGTACAACCATTAATAGGAAACAGTATGGAGGTTCCTCAAAAAAATTAAAGATGGAACCACTCTAGGATCCAAGAATCCCATTTCTGTATATATCAAAGGATATGAATCCATTGTCAAAGAGATCTGCACTTCCACGTTCACTGCAGCATTATTCATAGTAGCCAAGGTTTGGAAGCAATCTATGTGTCAATCAATGGATAGATACATGGGTTAAAAAAATGTAATATACATATATTACATTTTAATATATATATATTTATATATTCCATTGTATGTAAGCAATCTAAGTGTCAATCAATGGATAGATACATGGCTTAAAAAATATAATATATATTATATTAAATATATATGTCAATATTAAATTATATATTATATTAAATTTATGTATTAAAATATAATACATATATACATATATTACATTTATATATATATATATATATATATTTAAATGTAATTGACATTCCCTAAACTTACAAAGTTTGCGACTGCATTATTTTTAAGCATTGGTAAGCTGGGGTCACAGCACTTGTGGGCACATTCAATTCAGTGATGTCTAAGAATAACACACTAGAATATATATATATAAAATATATATGTTACATTTTTTAACACATGTATCTATCCATTGATTGACACTTAGATTGCTTATATACAATGGAATACTATTTAGCTTTAAAGAAAGAAGGAAATCCTGTCATTAGCAACAACATCGACAAACCTGGAGGACATTATGCTAAGTAAAATAAGCCAAACACAGAAAGACAAATACTGCATGATCTCAGTTACGTGTGGAATCTATAGGAGTTGAAGTCACAGAAATGGAGAGTAGAAAGGTGGTTACCCAGAGGCTGGAGGAGGAGATTGGGAATAGGTTGGTTAAAAGACACAAAATTTCAGTTAGGCTGGAAGCATACATTCAAGAGATCTATTGTACATCCTAGTGATTATAATGAATAATGATATACCAAATACCTGAGGGTTGGGTGTAGTGGATCATGCCTGTAATCCCAGAACTGTGGGAGGCTGAGGCATGAGGAGTTCTTGAGGCTGCAGTGAGCTAGGATTGCAGCACTGAACTCCAGCCTGGGTGACAGGGTGAGACCTTGTCTCTAAAAACACCCCAAACCAATATATTGTATACTTAAAAATTGCTAAGCGAGTAAATTTTAAGTGTTCTCTCCACAAAAATATGAAATGAGTGTAAAATAATGCCTATTTTAATTTGCTAGATTTAGTCATTCCACAATGTATGCATATATTAAAACATCATGTTGTATATCATAACTATAGATAATTTTTGATGTGTCAATCAAAAATTAAAAAAGTAGTCTGTGAATGCCAAGCTGGAGCCAACTGATATACTTAGCACCGAATATGTGCTAAAACTGGAAAGCTTTAGGGACAAAACATTTCAGATAAAGTTCTTGATAATATTTTAAATATTAGCCCAAGAAAGAAACAACTAAAATAAAACAGTATAAAATATTCTTTTATGTTGTTTAGGGAATCAATAACTATTACATATCTTAATAGGCACCTGAAGACAATATTATTTTCCTTTACACAAAGTAATACTGTTTATATTTTTCTTTGCAAGTTTATGGAATGTAGATTACATTCACACTTTCTCATCTCAGAGTACCCCTATTGTAAAGATTGTATATTCTCAGTCTTGTGTTTCCCTCAATGTGGTAAAGTTCTGAGTCCCTCTGAACCATCTGGCAAACTGTCTCACTCAACTCAATAATTTCCAGGTTATTTGTCACCTTAAAACAAACGAGGCTGTACATTAAATTCAGTGATGTCCAAGAATAACACACTAGAAACAGCACTAAATTGGAAAATAAGAGACTTTACTTTCAGCTTTGCTAATAAGCTGTGTGCTCCTGGGAAAGTCAGCTTCTCTCTTCTCTTGACAGTGATGGTCAAGATCCTGCATAGTGTACAAGTTTACCACTGCATTATTCTTGAGCATTGTAAGCTGGGGTCACAGCACTTGTGGGCGATTGCTGCAAAGGCCTCAGGACTCTGGATTCTCTGTCTCCTTCCACTCTGGAAATAGCCTTGGCTTTGGAAATCTATCCAGTAGGATTGCTGGGTTTGAAGTGGAGGGAAACTGGGAGTGCTTTCACATGTAATTTCCTACCCATGATGATTTACCTTATCTTCTCATCTTACTTCGTTCTGTTTCTTTTTCTCCCTTTAAACTCTATCTCATGACTTCCATGCACTTTCCATCTTATTCTCCTCCACATCACTTTCCAAAGACCATAGAAAACCCAAGAAAATGAAACTAAGTATTGAAGAAAAAAAGAAAGCCTTTGTTTTCTGGACTGCCTGATTATGAGATGCAGGATTGAAGAGAAGAGCCTGTGTATTAGTTTAGATTGTTTAGTATTGCACTGACCATATCAAGTAAATGTGGCTGCTTAAGAAACATGAGCATATTCTGATTTTTCCTAAGAATTTGTCAATCCAGCCCCAAATTCTAATGAACTGAAAGAGTACATGCATGTCTGAATGCATCTAACAAACTTTCAGGAGACATTTAATGCACTTGGCAATTTGGCAAGTGCATTAAATGCACGTGGCAATTGGCAATCTGGTTGTTGCACAGATTCCTTCCATTAAAGTATTATTTAAACTTTCTCATTCTTTGTCCATTTTATTTTCCAATATTCCAAGTCCTCTAAGACCATTTCCTGGCTGTCCCATGTGGTCTAACAGAATCCTTTTCCAGTTACTATTTTTTTAATTAGATAAAAATTCATGTTTTCTATCTTAATTATCTATTACCCTTTTATATGATCTTTTGTTATATATCTCAAAAATTTTATCCTAAAGATGGCAAAAAACCTGCTACATTACTCAAGTTCATAATTTATTTAATTTTCTTTGAAATCATATTTGTAGTTTTACAAGTATTTTTTTTTAATATGTATAAGTCCTTACCCTTATAAAATTGGCTATGGGAAAAGAGCAAAAGTAACAATACAAGTTGTCAGAATAAAAATAAAATATAATGATTCTAATATATTATGTTAAAATCATTTAATAAAAATCTGACTGACTACCAGCAAAGGGCTGAAAAATATTTAACAACTGGCTTTTTGCTGGGGTGGGTGGAATCCCTGATTTGTAATGACTGCTGATTTTCCTGGTGTAAACGCTCCCTCCATGACTTCCATGGCTAATTTACAGCTACCCAACAGTTTAACAACTGGCTCAGAAAATTCTGGAAATTTTAGCAATCAGCTCAAATGAGCTGGTACATGTCAGCTCCAGCACACAGTGGGAGCCTACTATGTTTAAAGCACTGTTAAACTTTCATTTTATAATTGAATAATATTTTAACATATATCTGCTATCATCATTAGAATCTTTGGGCCTATTAATAGTTGATGTTTAATTATATCTTTTAAATAAATAGCTCTGGGGAGTGAGGAAAAATTCATATCTCTTAGTCAACCTCAAATATCTTGATATACTAAAAAGCTAACTGAAGAAAGCAAACATGAGTTAAACAAGCACATCATTCAACAGAATTTTTAACACAGGCATAGTGTACTATTCTGGTGTTTGCTGATGGACGGTAAATTCTTGGTAGACTTGGATGATAACAATGGCGTAGCTGAAATTAAATTCAACAGAGAGAGTCAGGGAGAATTGAGTGCCAACCAACACCAGAAGATCACAAAATCCTAATTTGGTTTGCAACCTTTAAGAATCCCAATGCCAATTCCCTTATCCTGCCATAAAATCTACCCATTCAAGGCAGTTGTGACATCTGAGGATTAGGCCCATTATTTCATTTGTTTTTTAAATGTCTTTCCCTTTACACCAAAGGATTAACTTAATCCCGTCCTTCATTATGCATGAGATTCAAGTTCTCCTTCAAATTATAGGATTTACACTGGTGCACACCATCTCCACTTGTGATTAACCTGATTCAGTTCATTTCTCTATTTACTGAGTGTGAGCGTCTTCTACCTACTAGGAGCTGCGTCAGGATTCAAAGATGCTCAAGGACATCCCTTGCTCTCTGGTCATCTAGTGGACCGGTTCTGAAACCAGTCAGGAATGAGGAGTGTCAGTAGGTCATGTAAAAAACATAAAAAGTTTAACTTGGCCTGTAAGCCCAGTTATCACAAGCCATTCACAACAATGATACATCAGCCAAGGAGTGATGCTACAGAGGCTAAAACACATTTCACTCCACCCTAAACACTGAAAGTGCTTAAGGGCCAAAGTACAAGCAGTTTCCTTTCATATTATTTACTACAAAATAAATGAACAGATATTTACGAAATCTTAAAAATGAGGAGAAGATAAAAGCACCCATAGTCAAAACATTCTTCTGATCTCCTCTCCTTAGACACTAATCCTTCTGGCTCATGTTTTCATAATCTTTAAGGATTCATTTTTTGTCTGTCTGGTCATCAAGGTCCCTGGAGACTCTTCAGTGCTTCAACATATCATAATGAAAAGGACTGATGACTTCTCAATCACCAAACCTCACCAATCATCTCATGTGAATAAGTAGCCTCATAATCACCTCACTGCTCAACCATATTCACACTTTCAGGTGCCAAAAAGATTATTTTCCTTTACGTACAAGTCAATTTTTAAATTTCTTTAATAACACATATGTACATTTGTCTTGCTTGATTCTTGCTGATTTAGACTGTAAAACCCTCTGTGTGGTCTTTTAATCCTTACCCTCATGTTCTTGTGCTCTCTCTTTTGTTAATAACCATGACCATTTTTTGAAATTCACTGGTCTTTTCATTCTGTTCATTCATTCACTAAATCTCATCTAACACATGGCACTGGTTTTCTCTCTGAAATTACCCAGATTTAGGCAGAAGAATGGTAGCTTGTTTTACAGTCGTGAAAAATCAAAGCAAGGTTGAGAATGAACACTAAGGTACTATTCAGCCTTACCTTTTTTTGGACTGAAAGTACAATGCCCCTTTTTTCTCAGTAGCAGCTTTCTGAATTTCAATACTTTCCTTATTATAGTGATAGCCATCTAGAAAGCTATGTTTACTGATTAATAAAAAAAAGAACCTTAGAAGGGAATGAATCTGTTCAGAAAGAGGCCCTATGCTCTGTAGGAGGGAAAAGATCTTTAATGAAAGTTAAATTACCTTCTAAAAATTAAAGGTTGCCATTCACAGGATGCCTGAGTCCCCCAGGTGATTTGGAATATAACTCCACTTTCATCACTATCACTTTAGAGATAGCAAGTAATATCTGATACTTTATTTAAAAAAATATCCCCTACCATTCAAACCTCTTTCTACTTGAGAAACTCAACTTATATCTCATCACTGAACTTGCTCTCATCACTGAGCTTATATGGTGCAATTAGTAATTGCCTCTTGAGATGTTTCCTTTATTTTGGCACTGAATAACTTGCTTTCTTGCTTGATATGATAACAGAACTGTATTAGATGATGAGAAAATAATCTTACTACTCTCGGCAATGACAAGATCATTACCCTACAGAAATTTAAAGAAGAATTTGTTTTATAAGGAGGAAAGTAGTAAGGATATCATGTGAGAGCGCAAGGCAATATTTCTGGGTCATTCAGCAAGTCCAGGTAGCAAAGAGCCCCAAAATCTGAGTACTAATAATATAGAAGTGACCAACCTTAGGTTGATTATTCATTCATTCTATGAAAATCCAAGGAGCTCTAAGACTCTAGGACAGGCACTAGATATAGATAGCTAAATAAGACATTGATTTTGTTCATAATGGGTATACAGGCTCTTAGAAAGACAGGCATGTGAACAAACACTGAAAAGGTAAGAAGTATAGGAGATGTATTCAAACTGCTGTGAAATTGAAAAGCCAAAAGAATCAAAGCCCAGCCCAAAACTGTACCTCTAGGCTTAGAAAGTACTGCTCCAGGTCAGTATGCAATGGATAGGTAAATGAGTGCATATGCACACAGAAGTCATAGAAGCTAGCCTGTAGGAGAGATGTCTATGAACCTCTAGACAAACCACACTCCCCACCCCCACACTCATTCTGTCCTTGAATCTGCTGCCAACCTTCTGCTAAGTAGTATCTCAGCCTGAGTTTTATGACTGAGCTTCTTTGGGGATGGGGTGCTTACAATCTCTGAGACAGTCGTTACATTTGTTTTTCCTTGTATTTAGCTGAAATCCCTTTTCCCTTTGCTTCAACCAACTGGCATCAGTTATTTCCTCCAAATTCTGTTAAAAAGTGCATTCCAATTACCAAAGATGCCAAGTAAACAAATATTAAAAGGAATGCTGTATTTCTGGCTGCCTGGTCTATCTACTTTTCATGAAATGCAATACACATTGACTGAGTGTCTACTAAATGAAAGAACTGTGTGAGGTACTAGGCAGCTACTGGAATAAGAGAACAAATCTGCCTACAAGAAGCTCACAGTCTAGCGAGGTGGGAGGTATGCACATTCATAATAAGGGATGGAAGAGGACCATCATCACAGAGAAGGACAAGTCAAGTAGAGCAAGGGCTCAGCAGATGCAGAAATCACTTTCCATTTAGTAAACCTGGAAACAGCCATGGAGAAAGGAAAATGCGAAATTAACAGAGTCAACAAATACTTGCCAACTACTATGTGCTAGGTACTGTTTGAGGGACTGAGGTTACAGCCCCAGATCTAACGTTTGAGGTCTTTACTTTCAAAGAGATGCAATTTTACGGAGAGGAGACAGACCATAGACAAGTGTGACATATACGTCACAATGTGTGTGTGTATGTGTGTGTGTGTATATATATATATACACACACACACATATATATGTATATATATACATATATATATAAAATCACAATTTATATATAAATTATATATATATTATATATTGTAACATATATATGTCACAGGGTGATAATGATAAAGGTGACAGTGCTGCTGGGCGGGGAGGGGCTGGTTTCTATTTCAGCTAAGAGAAACACCTCCAATGGGGACTTCTAAGCACAAACCTTAAGGAAGTGAATAAGCAAGCTATGCAGATATCTAGGGGAAGAGATGGGTCTTGAAGATGAGATGTGGTGTTACCCAGGAGACTCTGGAATGAAAAGCACACACTGAGGCATCAAGTGAGGAAGCTACATGACACAAAGGGAAACAGCACGTGCTGCAGTTTGGTGTAATGCAGGATTGGTGTGAAAGCTATGGAAGACAAAGGATAGAAAAGCAGAATTAGATAGCAATTCTTCATGACACTTCTACATGTCTGATGACAGCTTTTGTCTTATGCTTGCAAATTTATGCGTAGAGCAAACAGCCTTAGGAAACAGAGGGCATATTTGTTTCATCACCAGGATAATGTCCTTGGCTGGGGCAAAGGTTTGGTAGCAACCCTCATAAGATCGGGGGCTTTCTAAGCTTGAAATTTCTCAGAACTGACACATCATCAGTATATGCCCAAGAATCCCCAAGGTTACTGCACATCACCATCATGTGACTCATGGGGAAAACCAAAATACACATAGAGCTCATGTTGCCTGCTGTGCTATGATTAATAAAGTCCTTCATCTCTGATCCAGGAGTCTTCTGTCTTTCTCCAGTATCCATTAAAGTGTGACAGTCTAACTTTTTAGCTTGCAAATAAAGTAAATCTCAGCACCTTCACAACATAGTTGGGCTATTATTATGCTAATAACTAAAGACTGAGTTTAGTTATTATGCTAATAACTAAAACTTTCGTTCTACTTGGGAGAGGGGTAGGGGAAGTACAGAGAAATAACCAATGAAACAGACACTTGATAGAATGTCAGGTCGTCACAAATGAACAATAAAGCAAGGTAAAAGGACAGAGTAATAGGGTATGCTATTTTAGATATGGTGATCAGGAAAGGTCTCTATGAAGAGGTAAATGTCAGCAGAGACCTGAAAAATAAAATGAGGCAGCTGCTTGCTATGATTATGTCTATTTAAGAAATTTAAAAAAACAAAAACAAAAACAGAAGCTAGGAGTGTGTATCTTGCTGAGGTCTTGTCCACATTAACAAGTGGTGTACTTGTTACAACTTACACAACTAACAAGTTGTATACTTCTTGCACAACTAAGTAGTTACACAACTAACAAGTTGTATACTTGCCTCTACACTAACAAGTAGTGGGGTGGGGATATGAACCTTGGCATCATGAATCCTGCCACACTATGTGTTCTATATATATTCATCTCTAAGTGGTAATGAGCACCCAAACTATGGAGAATGCGTAGGATTTATGAGAAGGAGCAGATCTGAAAAACAGCAAGAGACAGATTTCACAAAACTGGTCATTGGGTTCACTTAAAAGGCAAAGAAAGAGAGAGATTAGAGAGGACTCAGAGCCTTTAAGCATGAATGGCCAGAAACCAGGGCTCAAGGAGGAGGGGCTGGGAAAGAGGGAGCATGGTTAAATAGAGAAATAATGACTTGATTTTTGACATACCAACCTGGATGCATTAGCAGAATAGCCTTTGAAACTTCCCCTCAGATTTGAGATATCACGGACTTTGCTTCTCTGCCCTCTGTTGTGACTTTTACCAATCTGCAAACTCTAGTTCTAGCCCAGCCCCTGGGTCGTATTAAAACACCAGCAGGAGAAAATGAACTGTCTCATGCTAGCTATTCCTAACCAGCCAACTCCCTTTCTTTCAATAAACAGGGAGTGAACTCAGTGTCTATTCTTTCTTACTAAATGTTCCATTTTTTCATTCCTTTTGGAGATTTTGGAAGATTAAGGGGAAGCCTCCCAGCATTTTCCCCAGTGCTTCTTTTTCTGGTTTTCTGGAGAACACCAGTGTACTGCTGTTCAATTTATTTTTTCTACTTATATTAAATATAACAAATTCAGACACCACACTGTCATAAATCCATGTCATATTTTATCCCTTTATGTTGACTGCAGGATTTTCAAAACTTCCTTCTAATTTCTTTAAAGCTTGCCAGAGTGCACTGATGTTGAGGTCAGTAATAGGTCTTCTATTTCTATTTTTAAACAGTTTTGGTTTATTATAAGATTTTTAAAATAGAGAGTATTAAAAATATAGAAAGCCTTAAACTTCTAATAAGTCAACTGTTGAATACACGAACCAGTTATATTGTTCAAACATCAAATCATATTTGAAAGTATATAATGAAAATATATGTATATGTTACATGTATGCATAACAAAATATATATGCATGTGTATATAATTCATTCTCCTTTTTATACAAATGGCATTATATTATACAGACTTTGAAGATTAGAACATACTATTTTAAAACTAGCACCAAAGACTCACCCGTAGGCAGGCATGCACATGTTTCTATACACACATGCACATACACACACACACACATACATATGATATAGTCAATATTTAAAATTTTATTATAGTCTAAAATAACTATATCTCAGCATTTGATGATGATGATGACGATGATGATGATGATGATGGTTCTGTAAAGCACATCAGTGATATGTTCTCCAAATGAATACAGCCTTATAGTAACATAAATCAGAACCATGGACAGCAACACCAGTCTTCCCACCCCACCCCCACCCTTTTCCTTCCCTTCAAAATGATTTAGTCTTTCTAAGAAGTAACTTCGCTCCAATCTCTACTTTCCTGTCTTTAAAAAACCTGAAGGTATAAGTGAGGATTAAATGCTCTTGAGAGCTTAATCTTGAAAATATTAGCAATTGTTACTTAAATGTATGTAACACCACATTTGGGAATGAGCATTATTTAAGGCAGACATCAATCAATTATTCAATCAGGTTGATAAGCAAATAATAAAAATTCCATTGTAAAGCTCTTAGGGTAGAGAGATGAGCTGCAATTTTTTGCTTGTCAGTAAGACTGCTTTAAAGAGATCTGGGTCTTTGCTCAGCCCTTATTTCATGTGAGACACCCATGAAAAGTTATTTGTACTTTCAGCCTGTGCAGGGTTCAGTTGAGGTTCAGATTCAGGATATTAAATTTATGGAATAGACTAAAGCTGTGATCTGCAGTCAGCCAGAATGGCTTTAGCTTGCAGAATGAAACATAGTGGTGCAGAGAGAGGTATTTCAGAGCTCTGTATTCAAGCTGAGCTTATCTTTATTCCTATGACCACTGTGCTTTAAGAAGAGTTTAGAAAGTCTACCAGTCATGAATGCTTGTCTGTTAAATGTATGCTTCTGGGATGAAGACCACATAGAATGTGAGGATGCACACTATGACTTCTGCCCTCAAAATGCTTATAGATTTTTGGGGGGATGAGAGAAGCTATATATAAATAGTCACTGTTTTTCATCTTTGCATATGGACATATTCTGAACAATAACAGTAAATATCAAAAGAATAATTCATTGGTGCTCTACAGAACATTCAGAGGAGAGAGGAAACCCGTGGGCTGGTAGTACTGAGAAACATAATGAAGCAGATGGGATTAGAACTAGGTTTTTAAAAAAGAGTGGAATTTTGACAAGCACACATTAAGAAGCCATCTCTGTGAAGGAAAATTGCCATTCACTGAATGGGGTTGTCCTCCCTGAAACATTGGCCACAAGTGTCTGAGCCAGGACAGCATTCTGAGAGCCTGATGGACGGAGAAAGGGAAACTTTCCCAGAGTAACCAAGGATTACGCTGTGTGAGGAGCAAGAATGAAATCTGGGAGGGAATGAGAACCAGATATTAGTGCCAAGGGTAGTATCAAGACCCAGGACTGAGAGGGAGATCTAAGTAGAAGGCAAATGAAGAAATGTGAAGCTAACATCAGAAGTAAGTCTGGAGTAAGGCACTTATTGAGGAAGGATGAAGTGATTCTAGATATAGGCTGAGAAAAAGGTAAGGATGTTAGAGGTCCACAGCTATAAGAAACATCTAAAATGGGATTGCGGCAGCCAGGAGAGATGTAAAGATATTATAAAATCAGACCCAAGATTTGCTATTTGAGGGGCTATCTGAAGGGAAAGAAGTAGCAAAAATTGTTTGAAGGATTTGAGGCTCAGGAGAGTGAAGACCCCACTGATAGGGAAGGCCACTGAGAGAATTCAGTTGGGCATTTGATTTTGCTTATGTTGAATCTGACATCTAGGCCAGCATATAATTCGGTGGGGATTATATGTTCAGTGGGGATTGATACAGAGCTGGAACTCCCTGAATAGATCAGGAACGAAATCCTGTCTCCCTTATTTTTCTCAGGAATAAGTTAGTAATGATCACAATATCTACTAGGTTTCTCAATTGATGTTCGTGGCCAAAGAGAGTAGCTATGGTAACATAAAATTGATTCTAATACTTCTCTAAAAAATTTCCACTTGACAAATGCTACCTTTACGGAAAAAAAGACTACTCTGTGGGTTTAGAATTGTTGGAATGACCTCTCCAAATGAGATGCCAAATCATGCTTTGCAGAGCCCATCAACACAGTGCTTCATCCATCATAGTGCTTTGGTCATACAGCTTCATTTACAGTGAGAAACAAACAGAATTAGTGTCTGCACCTCAGGAAAGTGCCATTGTGTATAAAAGTATTCTTTAAGTCAGATGAGGATAAAAGCTTTCTCTTTTCAATTCCCTACAGTACTGCTCCACTTTCTCATCCATTACCTCCTTCATATAGTAATACAAACACACACTTTACTGCTACATGGAGAAATATTAATGCTAGAAACTTGGCATTTAAATAATATCTTTCTCCCAAGAAGCCAAAAGCAGTTTATAAGTCACTATTCTGTGAAATCATCACAGTGGGCCTTGAAATAAAATCAAGATCTTTGTCCATCCAGGAATTATTTTCTCCACTAGACCCCACTGGCCAACTGCCAGCATCAGGGGAAAGAAATACAAGCACAAAAGAAAACCACTTACCCTGACTTGAGGAATTTGACCCTAGACCATAGAGAGCCTGCATCACAGAAAGCAGGGAGCGAGAACTCCCTAGGGAGCGAGGGATGGAGTCTGACTGGTATAAACCTTAACCTGGAATACCACAGGTAGTGCTTAAATAAACAGGTTACAAGTCATCGGAATAAAATAAAATAAAAAACCCTCGGCTGGGCGCAGTGGCTCATGCCTGTAATCCCAGCACTTTGAGAGGCCAAGGCAGGCGGGTCACCTGAGGTTGGGAGTTTGAGACCAGCCTGACCAATATGAAGAAACCCTGTCTCTACCAAAAATACAAAATTAGCTGGGCGTGGTGGTGTATGCCTATAATCCCAGCTCCTTGGAGGCTGAGGCAGAGAATATCTTGAACCCAGGAGGCAGAGATTACAATGAGACAAGATGGCGCCATCCGTCTTGGATGGTGAAACTCTGTCTCAAAAGAAAGGAAGGAAAAAAAGAAAAAGAAAACTCCTCTTGCTTATGTTGTTCTAACACTGTTATTTGCTTCTGATTTTCAGAATACCCTAAAGCCTGAAGAAGAATTCGTATTAATACATCATGTTTTTCATAACGAAGATGACTTCACTTAAATCTTTTTTTTTTTAGACAGAATTTCACTCTTGTCACCCACGCTGGAGTTCAGTGGTGCAATCTCAGCTCACTACAACCTTCACCTCCCAGGTTCAAGAGATTCTCCTGCCTCACCCTCCCGAGTATTTTTAGTAGAGATGGGTTTTCGCCATGTAGACCAGACTGGTCTCAAACTCCTGACCTCAGGTGATCCACTCGCCTTGGCCTCCCAAGATGCTGGGATTACAGGTGTGAGCCACTGCACCCAAGCAAATCTTCTTAATATAAGTAGAATATCAATATTCAATTCATGTGAGCTAACTATACATGAACATGTGTTTTTGGTCTAAATTCCATTTTCTTAGTATAATAAAATATTAATGAATAATTCATTCAATCATTTATTATCTACTCAGTACCAGGTCACTCTTTCATAGCTGACTGTCTGTCTTTTAAATACCAACTTCCCATTCTCAGTGGTGTAGTGGCCAGAAAGCATACTTTTTCCAATTATATCAGCCTCATGATCAGAACGATTAATGGAGTCTTCTGTGAGTATGCAAATAGACTTAAAGATGTTTATCAAATACAGATATTCCATATTATACTGCACTGACAAATACATAACCATTAATTTTGATTTACATGCTGCTGAGTGTGTCCATGCATGTGTGTGTGTTGAGTGGCAGAAATTTTTAAAAATCTTGCTGCATGATACCTCAGTGTGCACTCTGCAAGTGGACGCAACAGCAAAATAACCAACAAATAGTTAATAATGAATTTAATGAGTTAATTTTAAAAGATGTCTGGTTAAAAATTAGACTGCAACAAAACTTTCTCTCAAAAAATTAGTAACATAAACTGGTAAAAATAAGATATCAATCAAAGAGCTGTGCAGTTGTGGCCATAACTCAGACAACCAAGGATGTAGGTAGGAAGATCCATAGAGCATTTATTCTGTGCCTCATCAACCCCCAGGATGCAGAGATGATCCAGAGGCTGGAAGGAAAATGATCATTATGTCAGTTGTGATGAATGCAACACCTGGTTAGGAACAACATGCACAAAACTGTACACAGCCATATGAGGATGGAAGCATATGGGACTAAACAGAACACAATCCTGGTCTCAGGTAAGAGGGAGCTCACACAGATCTTTTAAAAGACTCAGAGAAAGCATGTGATGCTGGTGATGATGGGAGAGTTGACGGAGAAGTTGTGAAGCCATGAGTCTGGATAGAATTCTTAAAACTGAAATCCACAGAGCACAGAAACAGTGCATTTGGAGCAACAGAGAATTAAGTAACCTCACTCTGGCTTTCCTAAACTGAGAACTGGCATTTCTTCTCATCTATGGCCAATTTCGAGTTCCAATCTTGAAGTAAGCTCCGGCACATTCAAGAAGAAAAACATACCCCATTACATATGTATTTTTATGATAAGTAAAAATAAAGTATCTAAAGACAAATATTTACTCAATTTTCTAAAATGAGATTAGATACGTAGCTGCTGTTCAAAGCACATACGTGGTTTCACTTCTGATAACTGAGAGGGCAATAAAACTGGAAGCAAAACATTTAAAAAGCCTCAATTCTCAGCTGGGCATGGTGGCTCACACCTGCAATCCCGGCACTTTGGGAGGCTGAGGCAGGTGGATCACCTAAGGTCAGGAGTTCGAGACCAGCCTAGCCAACATGGTAAAACCTCATCTCCACTAAAAATTAAAAAATTAGCTGGGTATGGTGGCATGCATCTATAGTCCCAGCTACTCAGGAGGCTGAGGCAGGAGAACCGCTTGAACCCAAGAGGCAGAGGTTGCAATGAGCTGATATAGCACCACTGCACTCCAGCATGGGCGACAGAGTGAGACTCTGTCTCAAAATTTTAAAAAGCCTCAATTCTCCACAAATTTACATTTGGATTCTTTTGTTTCAGCTTTTGTCTCTCCTTCCACCCAAAGAGTGACTCACAAATAATTCCAGCAGTATATACCAGTCCACATGACACTTAATAAAAATAACATATTTGGAAAAAATGCCAAAAATAGTTTCTAGTTTAAATACTGCAACAGATAGGAGTGAAATGATGAGGTGTAAATATAGTTTGGCTCAACTTAGTGCTTGACAGAGAGCCCAAGAAATCAATATTCCAAAACAACCAAACATTTATTAGAGTTACCTTGCATCTACTCAAAACTAAGTGGCAGCCAGAAATTTTTCTGGCACTAAATCACAGCATGGTAAATTTCAGTATCCACTATCAATGTGTTGTTTTTCATGAGATACCACTGAAGTCACCACAACTCGTTGGAAATCCCAGAGTTTCATTTTTCTGACTTTTCAGCTATTAAGCAGCCCTCTGAGAACCCTGTCTAAATTTGGAGTGCTTGTCAGGTACAATTCTGTTCGAGTCCTGGTTGTGATTCACACTTCAGTTGAGCTGCCTGTCATTTTAAAATGTCACCCTGTGGGTTTTTATATAAATAAATGTGGGTGTTCCCATTTTGTAAATTTTATAAACAGGAACACCTACATTAATTTATATAATGGCTTTGATGTTCAAGAAACACTATTTAATTCTGAGATGCTCAGACACTCAGGGTTTACAGACTGTTTTTGAATTTCATGCATTAATGATCTACATAGAAAGAATCAGACACTCCTAAATCATCCCCCTTACTCCAAGCCTCCTGAAGGCCACATGGATGTTGCCTGGTCTCCACCGGAATGTGCATCCTGGGGGCAGGGACTTACTGTCTTGGTTTTTGCCCTATTGTCAGTGTTGAGAACCTAAGGTACACAATCAAACAGAAAACAGGTGGAGAACAACCCACCTGTTACCCTAGAGGGAAAGGCACCTGGGTACTGGGCCCAGGCAGTTTCTGGTTTGAATCTCAGCTATCACTTAATATACCTCTTTAAAAGTTAAACCTGTTGATGGATCCTTAAAATGAAAATAATAACAACATGCAGCAGAGCTTTTGTGAGAATTAGAGATAATTACGTAAAGTGCCTGCCTGACACATAAAGATACCCAAATAATAGCTATGAGGATGATGACTTGATAGTGATTAATGGTAAATACAAACTGTGATGCTGCAGATTAAAAAGCAAGAGAGAAGAAAAGTGACCACAGATAGGCATCATTGTGGAAACTTCTTCCAGGCGGGACTGGATCTACCTTAAATAAACATTGACTATACAAGCCGTCATTCCAATTTGATAATCCAACTTGACAATATGTTCAGGTCACTCTGATGTCTACTAATGTCAAAAGGTCGATAATCCTGACCCAAGTGTCATCTGCAAACTTAATGAGAATATTTCCTGAGATCATAATGCAAGGTCTCCATGTACTTGTTTGCTGATGTCTGCATCTGATGTCCTTTGGTTGCTTGCATGTAACACGCTGCCAGTGGCCTCATAAGAACAAGACCTGCGTCTGTTTAATTCAACCTACCTGGCACCAATACAGCACCACGTGCATGTGGAAATGAACTGATCCTGATACTGATCATGATTTTCGTTATCTCAGCTATGATAAAAATTATTAACTTTTAGCAGAAAGCTCCTCCAATGTCACCCGAATACTACAAAGTGCATTTGGGTTTGCCTTTTAGATATGTTGCAAAAGTCTAGATGATCACTCTGGAGGTCCAGTTCTTTCTCTCCTATCCTGGGGTCCCAGGGATATTACAAGAGAAGAAGATAAAAGAGCTGAAGAATCAGAGAGAATGTGGGAACTTCCCTTTCAATGACCTCTGCCTCACAAGGAAGTTAGGTTACTAGACCATGGCTTCAGTTAGGCTCTGACCATTTTCAAAATATATAAGGGAAAAAAAATATGGATACTTACTCTGCTTCTCAGTAACTTCAAGGCCCTGAGGCTCTTACTTTTGGAGTAAGTCTGGCATCAGTTACAGAAGAAAGAAGCAAAGAGACGTAAGAAGCATACAGGTGTGCCAAATATTTCAGAAGTGACTACACCTGCCAGACCACTCACCCCCTTGCTAGATGGAAATTAGGAAATGGTCAGAATAGAATTTATTTCCTTTTACCTTAAGAGGAAAGGCTGTAGGTGCCCCTTTTTAAGAAAATGTGAAAAGAGCTGAATCGAATTGTTCTCTTATTGGACCATAATATTTGGTGTATTTTTCAGAGTAGCTAGTCAGGAATTCAACCTTCTTAAAAGGCTTTGAAATAACAGGTTCATTCATTAGCATGTACTTGGTTCCTAGTACTCAGCTTGGCACAGAGAATGTAGGCAATAAATATTTATTATATGAATAAATTAATGATGAAGTGGGATTGTCGTAAGTAAGCTCCACAATCCATTAAAACAGAGTATTACATTTTTAAAACATGACCTGAAGGGTAGGTTCTGGCACTTTGACAACTGTCATTAACCTACAATAATCAGGTAAAATGAGAAGCAATAAACATCTTATGCTAACAGTAAATGAACACTGGGAGGGTCCCACAGTATTTGATGAATACTATTCATACGTCATATTCTTCCTATGAACAAGATTTTTATTAGAGGCATTCATTGAATTTAACATGTAAGGTGAAATGAAGCATCCACGAATCTGAAAACTCACAAAGCTTTAGGCATCAAGGAATATACTGTAGCTAATATCCAGAAGGAAATACGCATGGTGAACTGTTCATCATAAATTTGCTCTTGTGCAACACAAATGCCATTTTCCTGCAGAGAAGACAAAGGTCTATTTACCTTTAGTCTATAAGAAAGTAGAGAGGAAAGCAGGAAATGGATAACTTCATCTTTAGTCTACCAGCAATAACAGGGTCTCTTGTATCAAAAAAAAAAAAAGAAAAAGAAAAAGAAGAAGAAAGGTAATGAAACATGAAAGTTCAGTGGTTCAGTGTAAAATCTTATATTTATTCTATAATGAGACCTATCTTCTGTCATCAGCATTTTATTCTCAAGTAAAAACAGGTCTCCATGCCATTACCTTGCCTTCATTACATTTTTTTTGAGACGGAGTTTCAGTCTTGTTGCCCAGGCTGGAGTGCAGTGGCACAATCTTGGCTCACTGTAACCTCTGCCTCCCGAGTTCAAGTGATTCTCCCGCCTCAGCCTCCCGAGTAGCTGGGACTACAGGTGTGTGCCACCATGCCCAGCTAATTTTTGTATTTTTAGTAGAGACGGGGTTTGGCTGTCTGGTCTTGATCTCTTGACCTCGTGATCCGCCGGCCTCAGATGGCCAGACTGGTCTCCATCTCTTGACCTTGTGATCTGCCAGCCTTGGCCTCCCAAAATGCATTAGCTTTCCTTAAGCATGATTAAATAATGAAAGGCAATGGTACTAATAATTCATTGATATTCCTAAGCAATGCTGGAAATGTTCATCAAGCACTCTTCTGTAAAAAATGCTTTCTCTGGAATTCTTGACTTTAAACAGGCTGCAGACATGTGAGAATAGTTGAAGGAAATATGCAGTTTATGGGAGGCATGAACACAAAATGAATGGGCTTCTAGCTATCTGTGCCATCTAATGCCTATTTCCCAGAGAAATTATCTGAGTTGATATCCCACCTCTACCACATACTATGTGATCTTAAATTACATAACCTCTGAGTGCCTCCATTTATTTATCTATAAAATGGGCATAAAAACAGCATACACCTTACAAGGTTGTTGTGAAGGGTAAATGAGACATGATGTTAAAGGTGTGGGCACAGAATAAGGACTCTGTAAATGTTAACTGATATTCCAGTTACTTGGAATTTGGGTCATTCTTCCTATAAGATTAAATGGAAAACCAGAAAGGAAGAATAATTTGGCAAGACAACTCTTCAAAGACTGATGTGGAGATCCAAGGCCTCTTAGCTTTTAAGAACCTATTTATGAGACTAAAGGTGACTGGGCAAAGGAAAGACTCATCTGGCTAATTTGACACACTGTTTTAAAATTGTCCAGAAATCTAAATAGCCAACAATTAAATAGTCATTGGCATTATGTTGTAAAATGGAAAAAATACTTATGCCATTATATTACATCAAAAGAATAGAGGACACAAAATTAAATATATAATAGAATATCTATGCACATTCTGAATCATTTATACGCAATAGCAATGGTAACAGCAATTGTAAAGCTCTGAGGTGTAAAATTATGGCTGGTTTTTATTTTCTTCTCGTACCAAATGCTATATTTTCCATCCTCTAAAAACACACAATAAAAAATACAACTCCCAGATATCATAATAACAACAACTTCATCATGTCAAATTTAAATAGTATTTTATAATACACTAAGAGCTATAATATTTGATATAACAATATTTGATATACATTATTTGAGGTGTCATTTGCACCTCAAATAACCCTACCAAGTGTGTTGAGCACATAACGTTCCTGCAAGAGGAGGCACCTGAGAGAAAGGTCAAGTCACTTCCCATATTTTGGCAGCAAGGAGGGAGAGAAGCTAGAAATCAACCCAGGGCTTCTCCACCTCTTCCCGTGAGGGTGGTCTGGAATAGAACGGTCTTGGAATGTTAGAATCCATGGGTGGAGCTACCTTGTTGGTCCTTGGCCACAGCACTTCTTTCCTGAGCTGTAAAATGAGTCTAAATGACAGCATTTTCCCAAACAAATCTTGTTACAATAAGAAACAAGATACTGTTTGAAGTAACCACTGGTACATGTCTCTCTATGGTTTTCATTCACTTAGAGTGCCGTCATGAACTTAGCATGGCCCAAGTAAATCAGGCACAAACATCCTCTTCCATCGTAGAGGGGAGATATGGAAAGAACCTGTGCTAACTGGCCTCTTTTCTTTCCTTTTGCATCATAATTCAGAAATGAAGGCATTAAGCAGCCTTGGGGAGAGTGGGTCTTGGTGCCACACCTCAGCTCTACCTCCCTGAGGACAATCATGGTGCCGCTGAGATGCTAGGGTTCTTTCTACTAGGTTTCCAATCTGCTTCTCGGAAGTATTCCCTTCTGCCCTAGGAGCTGACACAGCAGGCAGCATTTCCTGCAACACCCTCCAAAATCACTGTGCTTAATGAGAAGAGTCCACTGCCCCCCTGCAGAACACAAATCTGCTCTGTCTTCAGCCAGATGTTTTATAGGGGACATCTGTGTTAGATGGAAAACAAAAAGTTACTGGTCCAGATATTAGGAAGCAAAAAGGTACAATGTAAATGCATATATAAGTGTTCACATTTTCAAGTATAGAAAGAAAAAAATTAAGTATCAAGAAGAACATAACCATGGACTATGACCACACTGATTAATATTTTAAAAATCCACAAGATATCTTTGAGTTCCAGCATTTTATATTGCGATTCCTGAAAATTTATGGTTATCAAAAAACAGAGCCAAATTTGCTAAGCCTGTAGAGTCATTCTGTTCCTATTATTCTGGCAGTAAATGACCTGGCTGATTTCATGCTGGGCAACAAAGATAAATTTCTCTGTATCTAGTTAAAATGCACTTGACACTGTACATAGTTTTGGCTGGCTACACTACCTTGGTCTCCACTTATAAGTAAGAGGCCATGTAAATCAATCTTAAACTCTTTACACAAAGCCACAATAAAAAGAACTGCTTGGTATTCAGTGAATATAAGCCTCTCTAAATAAATCTTAAATTCAGCTTTGGAGAAATTCTATGTAAAACTTGTATAATATAGCTTTTACAGGCCAAAAATTAAATCCTTAGATTTAACAAATTCTACTTTTGAGCTTTTTTTTTTGGCTGAATCTTGGCAAAGCACAGTCTTCTCTTTTTTTTAAACAAATTCTCATACTTCTTTTCCAAAAATTCTATATTTAATAACTAGTTAATCTGATCAACAAAGACAGTTTTAAAAACACTTCTCATGACCTAAGACACAATAGGGCCTAAGACACATAATTCAGATTAAATGTGTTCTCCACAATAAACCACTGGAATGCTCTAAGAAGATGCAGGGGGGAAAATCCATAATTCATCTCACTAGTTTCAACACAGGGCATTTCAAATCCTCTTTCCAAGAGCATGAGTGATGGATGCTACAAAGTACATAGTCTTTCAAAACACACTGAACTGGTTTGGATGAGTTGAAAACTCCAGGATACTGTGAAGGTAAGCCAAGACCAAGGAAAAATAAAGTAAATTTGTTACTGTTTCCAAATACAGCAGTCAGATAAAAGTTATAGCTTTACATTTAATAATATAATGTCACTGTAGAATAGTCTAATGCATTTTTCAGTGAATACAATTTTCACATTACATTATAGCAATTTAATCTTAATAATCTCATGAGAGATTATTAGCATTAATTTCCATTTGTCAGAAGAAGAAACTCAAGTTTTGTAGGAATTGATCGCTGATGAAGAAAGAAACTAGGCACAAAGCTTTTGGAAAAGTACAGTCCAGAAAACAATGCCTGGAAAATATTATTCTGAACTCTATGAAACTGGAAAAAAGGCTTCAAGGGCTCTTTACTCTTTTAAAACACAATCCTCTCTCCCTGAATCCAAGCCATATTAAATTAAGTTTAAATTAAGCTAAGTAACTATGCCAACATGCAACAGAAATAAAGACAAAAAGTGAAGAAACCAAGAATACACCACTATTCATGGTTCTTTCTTCAATGAGAACATTCCTTAATTTGTTAAAATTGATTTTGTTTTTTACCCTGAGGCTCCACATATTAGGCCACTTGATAGCAACAATGCTTGCTCATAAGGCAACTTGCAGTCACTAAGGCAGTCAGAGGAAATGACCTGCTTAATCTCCCCTATATTCATGCTATTTTTCCTTCCCATCATCTCCATCCATCAACTTAGACTCTCTCCAAGACAGGCTACCTTGTCCCAGACCGCTCTCTTTGCACCTGGATCCTTGACTTCACTCAGATGGAGTCATACATCAGCCTTATCTTTGTGTTGCTTTGGAATTTCCATCTAAATGTCTCTTGTTTAGATGTCCCCCCATAACTCTCTGAGCAGTGGTAGTATTCAGCTTGTTAGGTATATGACATAGTGAACCACAATGCATATAATCTAAACATTTTAACTGTCGTAACCTAGTGCTATTCCTTTAAAATAACTGCAGAGCAACAGTATCTATCAGCAGGAGAAATGAACTAGAATGATCACATGTGCTCCAGCAGGACACCTTGCCTTTGCTACAATCAGCCAGTCAACAAAGAACTCTTTGAGGGCCAACTTTACGTCTGGTGAAAAGAGTGAGGTTAGAAATGAATTTTGATTCAACAGGCTTATGTCATGAAAAATAAAATCAAATCCTTAAGTGTCCAAGGAAGTTCAGAATGTGACCATTCACATTTGTTGCATAATGCCTGAAAAGGTGAAGAAAATGGTTTTTTTTAAGTCCAAAAACATCCTAAAGTGGCTGCAGTCCCAGTCCTGACCCAGAGGAAATAACAACATCTTCCAAAGAAACCATTTGTTTCTTTTTAAGAAGGATATAATACAAGTTTCAAAACTCATCTCACTGGGTGGTTCTGAGAATTACAAGCAACAAAGCCCATGAAAGTATTTTGAAAAGGACTGAGTACTCTATAAACGTAAACTAGTAGTAACAGCACAGGTCTTTGCTATTCTATATCTGTAATGGGTGACCAAGAGGACTCAAAAGGGATCCAAGTCACCCCAGCTTTTGGTCAGAGAATTTGTATGAGGTTATGTTAGATTTTTATCAAACAAGATCACACTAATTTCAATTTTTCACCATTAGGTTGTTCTTACTTGGAAAGTTTCTTCAATGATTAGCTGACCTCATTCTCCTTCACTTTTGGTTTTTACCAGCTGTTATGCATCATTTTTTCCCATCTTTATTTTTTTTAATTTAATTTCTTTTTTTGAGATGGAGTTTCATTCTTGTTGCCCAGGCTGGAGTGCAATGGCACAATCTTGGCTCACTGCAACCTACGCCTCCCGCGTTCAAGTGATTCTCCTGCCTCAGCCTCTCTAGTAGCTAAGATTAGCAGGTGCCCACCACCACGCCCAGCTAATTTTTTGTATTTTTAGTAGAGACAGGGTTTTACTATGTTGGTCAGGCTGGTCTCGAACTGCTGACCTCAGGTGATCCGTCCCCTTGGCCTCACAAGGTGCTGCAATTACAGGCATGAGCCAACATGCCCAGCCCCCATCTTTATAAAGAGACCTAGAAGAGATGGTGTTCTGGCAGAAAGAGAAAAAAATACTTGCTTGGCCTGTAAGTTAGGTCACTTGGAGCAAAATGTGTCAGTCTACATGGAAATTTTTTTATATAATTGCATCTATGCATAATAGAATGCACATTTCTATTCTTCTGCTTATAGCACTTTAACACTTCAGAATGACCAGAAATAATGTGAGCATATCTCCTTACACTGCCACTGGAGTGCTTCTTTCTATTTGGAACCCAAATTTCCCATTAAATTAAACACTTAAAACTGTAAAAGTATATTAAGATTTCTCCTTTCTTAGTATATACATGTAATAGAAGAGATGTAATCTCTATAAAATACAACTTCATTTTAAATAAATAAAATTAATGTTTGTGTGGCACTTTCTATGTGATTTTATGAATATCTCATTTAATCCTCATTCTGTTAAGTATTATTTTCATTTCAGATACAAGAACAAATTCAGCAATATCAAGTAATATGAACAGATAGTCAGAGATGGAATGGGGTAGAAACCCAAGCATGGCTAATTCCAAATCCCACATTCTTTCTACTACACTGTTACTCCATATCAAAATATACATTAGTAGCTATCATAAAAGCTAAACTTTACCAGGTTGTATTGATGTTAGATGCTGGACCAGGCACTTTGTGTTATTTCATTTAAGTCCCATTATAACTCTAAAAGGCAAGAATGCTACCATCCAAATTTTACAAATGAGGCAACCAAGGCTAAGAAACACTAAAGAATTTTCCCAGCTTACCCAGCTAACAAGGAGCAGAAGACAGATTCATACTCCAGTCTGATTGACATAAAATGCATGGTCCTTACCACCAGACTATACTGATTTTGGTTGTAGGGGAAAAAAATCTTACATTAATTAATTCACACACAACAGAACTTGAATTTTATTGTAAAAGCTGAGAGCTTGCAAATCAAAACTGGAAAAATACCAGTGAAGACATATTGATTGAGAGAGGCATGCCAAAGAAATTAAAATCTAAATGACTCCATGTATAATAATTCATTGAGACCAAATTCTCAATGTATAATAATTCAAATATCACATTGAAGCCATTCTTACTATCCTACTTCCTTCACCAGCTTCCTCTCCATTTCTTCCCAAAAGACGTGTCTATGTTTGCATCGATTTCTCCTCTCATTTTTTTCCTAATCTAGCTCCCTCACCTATTTCCACCAAACGCTTCTGTCAAGATCAGTAATCACCCCCAGGTTGTTCTATTCAATCGTCCCATTTTCAGGACTCATCTTATATGAGCCACTAGCAGTGGATGCACAGGTATCCCTCTGTGCCCCATGGATATGCTTCCAGGGCATCCCATTCTGCTGACTTTATTCCTATCCAACCAGTCACTCTTTTCAGTCCTTTTTGCAGGTGCCCTTCCTTTTTCCCGTCTCTTAATTCTGGAGCAACCTAAGGTCAGTCCTTGAAACTCTTCTCTTCTCTAATGACACCAATTTCCTTGGTGAGCTCATCCAGTTTTATCGCTTTAAATATTATCTATATGCTAACGTCTTCGTGATTTACATCTTCAGGCCAGACTTCTCTCCTGAATTCGACTTGTAACCAACTGCCTATACAGTAATTCCTCTTGTACAACTAACAAGAGACCTCAAACTTATCATATCTAAAATTGAGCACCTCTCTCCTTCTACCCCTAACCTTTAGAAAATCACTAACACATATTAGGTGATCAATAAAGCTGTTGGACTGAATCGACACAGTCCAGCCGTATGACAATGAGTCTCAGAAGAAGAAACACAGCCATACATCCTGTAACCAGTGGCCCTATCTTGTTCAAAAGAGTCATCCAGATCCATTACAAAACACAGTAATTATTTTGTTACAGTCATGAAAGTTGGAGGTTTCTATAGAACTGGAAATTATATAATGTAAAGTAATCACAAAGAATACTCATTTTCTGTTGTATCATAATATAAAACATCAACAAGATCTCATTATAATTCATGCTCATCATTACATGGATTCTGGGATATCTCAGCTTAAACAGCATCCTCTAAGATATTACTAGCTCATCCAGAATAGCCTATGAGAAGCAAAGTTTAATTCTCTACTGTGCTACTTACAGCTACCACTTTTTAAAAACAGCTCTATTGAGAAATAAGTTACATGCCACGAAATTCATTCATTTTAATTGTATAATTCAATGACTTTTAGTAAATTCATACAGTGGGCAACCACCACCACAATTCAGTTTTAAAACACTTTCGTCACCTCAGAAAGAGTCCGCACGCCTGTTTGCAGTCATGCTATCCTCCTACGTCCAGCCCCTGACAATCACTAATCTATCTTTACAGATTTGCCTTTTCTAGAAAACAAATACTATTTTTAAGGTCCTCTTATGGGATAGATACCTAAGTAAACATTTCACATATGCTCTCTCACTCCTACAACAATTATATGAGGTATTATTATTTGCCCAATTCCAAAGATAACAAATATGCGGTTTCGGGAGGGTACGACAAGAGTCTCACTTAAATATGTGGGTTTACAAAAAAAAAAAAAAACGACCTCTAAAAGCAGGTATCTGAAGATATCTGACAGATAAAACAATATGATGAATTTGCAGAATGCTATCATCCAAAACAAACAGGGAAGGTGAATGGTGTTCTGTCAGGATTTAATTCCATCACTACCCGCTGTAACACAAATCAGCCCTCCAGCCTGACAGCCAAGGAGGATGGCTCTGTCTGGCTCACACCTGAGCTATGGAAATGGAGCTTTCACATGTCCTTAGCACTTATTCAAAAAATGAGGACCTTGCTACCTCTGATCTCAAAGATTAGCACATCATTGACTTCCTCGTGCAACATACACTCATGAAACAGACATGTGGACCATGACCACAACGCACCTAAACTGCTATGCCTAAAAGAGCTTATAAAGTCATATTCAAAAATGGGTATAACTCAAGTTAGGGATGTATTTTTATAAGAACTACAATATCTGTTGTATGCCAATACAAAAAATGTAAGTTACAGTTCTCTGTTTATTGTTTTAATTGGATAACCATTTAGTTATGGTACAGTTACATGTACTATAATCTCTAGTTCTTCAAACTGGAATATTAGAAAATGTAGATGAGACACAGTCCAGTATCAGTGTCATGCTACCACACTGATTTCCAAAGATGAACAACTGTTAGCTTCTTTCATTATTGCTCACTGCTAAATTTAAGAAAGAAGATCCCCTCCCCCTGACCCTGCACCATCTCAGAAAAAGAGAAGACAGTACCGTTTATTTGGGATCTTATAATTGCAAAAATAGATTATCTGTTATTGCATATCACTGATAGCAAGTGACTGAAGAAATAGTTGAAGACAAATATGCTCTAAAGTGCTACACAACTCTCAGCTCCTATAGGCACCTATAGCTTTGGTAACTGACAGGAGAATGAAGATCAGGAAGAGCTATTTGAGTCCTTCAGGCTAAAAATCAAGATGGAGGCCCCCTGTGAGCAGGTCCTAAGAGTCCCACTGCCTGTTACTGCCAAGAATGAAGTCACTCAGTAGCAGACTCGCAGCTCCTTATGCTTTGTGCAGCCAAGGCTGCTCCTTAGCAACCAATGTCGACAACTGGGTTTCCAAGGAAACCAGAAAGCCCAATTTATAAAACTATGAAACAAAGCAACTGTAAAGGCAACACTAGACACAGAAGGTAACTCTACTCTTATCATTGCTACTGAATTTCTGCTAGTGAAATGGTACAAATATTTCCTTTCCAAACGTTTAAGGGGGAAAAAAAGCTATTCTTTAAAGTAGACGACATTATTCCCTGACCTCCACATCTTTCTGTAGCAGGATGGCAAATAGATTTTTAGGAATCAAATGAGGGATAGCATCAAAAATTTGTGTCTCAAAAAATTAGATGGGTTCTTGAAGGTGAAGAATATTTTCAGAATCATCTGCATGGTATTAAATCCCTTCCAGATCTCAAGGAGAATTCAATTGACTCCGCTTCTGTATAAAACAAGTAGACACATTTGCCTGGCTCTTTTCCATTAGTTCTGATACACAATTACTATGGCTTCCTGAATAACACACTTTTATCATGCAGGGGGTAATAGATGGAAGCACAGAGTTAGGGGAAAATATGAATGAGGATGAAATAAATAAAGCAGAGATATTACTTGTAAGTGACATCTGAGTATTTTGGGAAATCAAGCATATGTCAGATGCCACCAACTGCCTTATAATTTAGGGCTCCCAGACAATTTCAAAAAAAGAAGTAAAGAACTATTTCTATGAAAAATTTCTATTGACTGCCTCTTAAGATAGATTATTACTTGTTTACTGCAGAGGCTGGGGTGAATTATTTAACCTATGAGCCTCAAATTCTTGTCTGCAAAATGTGCATGTAATGAAGAAGAGTTAAGTGAGATGATATGCATGACAGCCTGGCCATAGTGTAGCACTAAAAAATGCTAGCAGTGTCTTCTTGATCCCTCCTTCAATATATCTTGTATTTCTTATTCTCATCATGCATTTTTTTAAAAAAAATCCACAAGATTATTTTTCTTAAGAGTCAAAAGAATGAATAGAAATCACTGCATAAAAAGTGTTTCACCATGAGAAAATTATGTTAAAAAATGTATGCGAAGAAATGCCTTACATGAGGTAAGGTTACCCATTCAGTATATTAATAATGTAAAAGATGCCCTATTTCTCCTGTCTCCTTAACTAGGTGGTCCTTGCACCAGGAATTCATGGGCACTTTCACAATGATCATGGATCTTATTTTTAAATATCATCTTCACTTCCCCAGTCTTCCTGATGGAATAAAACCAGTTCCTGAAAACTGCTGACCACTCAGTTCTCAAAAATAACTTGAGCATTAATGCAACTAGACATTTGCTGAATTCCTGAAAAAGTTCTGATTGCACTTGAGTTCTCCTTCCATCTCTGCTATTGTGTGGCCTTCTGATCACTCCTGAGAACACTCTCTCTACATATGTTAACACCAGAACTTTTCAAATCTTGTTTTCCCTGGCAGAATATAATAAGACCCTAGTCCTTGTTTCAGTAGTGAAATTCTATTAATTCAATGATTTGTGGACTCCTTACAATCTGCACAGTGCCATTCCTGATGTCAGGGAAGAAAAGAAGTTCCAAGTGCACCTTCCACCTTATACTTGAAGTGGGCAATATCTACCCATGGGCCCTGGCTCTGCCCTCTGAAGCAATGCAGGCTGATTTATCTCTGTCTTCTATGTGATGCCTTCCCAAATGTTTGAAGATGTACATTCTGTCCAAAAAAGAATAATGGGCCAAAACTTAATTACAGTTCCTTCTTTCACATATTTTAAAGAAATCTCAAACATATCATGTAACCCTTCTGACCTTATCTTTTTTGTCTATGTAATAGATATGATAATGACCCCAATGAAAAGTGGAGAGGAGGAGGGGGAGGAGAAAGAGAGGAGAAGGAGGAGATATAGGTAGAAGAATAGAGAAAGTGGTGCCACTTACTGAGCACTTAGTATCACTACCTCACCAAGCACTAATGCTTCTCAACTACCTAGCGGGCTACTCACTCTGCTCTACCCCAATTTTACAAATGGATACACCAAGACTTGCCCAAAGTGACACTGCTATCAATTCTTAACCACTGTTTTATCTCCTTTCTGTATCCCATGCTCTGTGTGCCAAAAATTATAACATATTTTGCAAACATAATTATTTTCCAGCCTCAACAATTGCAGTTCCATGAACTACTCATTATGTTACCTTATGTCATTTGGATTCAAAAAGCTCTCAGAAATCGACTTATCCCCTTCTAGATGTCACCAGGTTTGCCAGCATCCCCCTGGAAATGGGTCACAGAGGCAGTTTGGCAATTGTGTACTAAGAGGGTATTAAATACCAAGTACTCTGCTAGAGCTGGAGACAGGAGAGATGAACAGATAGTCCTTGTTCTCAGGCAGCTAAAAGTTTATTAGCACTGAAGACTTGCAAGCAGAAAAATTTATATTATAAAGGAAATTTCTGTAATAAACCACAAACAAGATGCGATGGTAAGAACGTGAAAGAAGAGTCAGATGCAGTCAACACAGCAAACAGATTGATGACTTGGAGGAATGCAGTGAGACCACCACCTCCACGGGCCACACACCTTGCTACACATGTCCCTGTTCTATGTTTGCTTTACCAGTCATAACACATGGCTAGCTTATTCTGTATCAAAACCTACATTATTTTTCATGAATTTATAATGTCAAGCTATTGCTCTGATCAATGCTTACGTAACTGATATTGGGGACATATATGGAGAATGTGCAATGTCACATTGATATGACTTTGTGAGCTCTGACCTATAATTTTGGTGTATCATAATCATTAGATTTTCTCAGTAACCAGTTCTTTAGTAAGATAGTGCTATGGACTGAATATCTGTGTCTTTCCAAAATCCATATGTTAAAATCCAATCCCCAATATGATGGTATTTGAAGATGGTGCCTTTGGGGTGATTAGGTTTATATGAGGTCATGAGGGTGGGGCCCCATTGTGGGATCAGTGTTCCCTGTAAGACAAGGAAGAGACCCCAGAGCTTCCACTCTATGCCATGTGAAGACAGAGTAAGAAGGCAGCCATCTGCAAACCAGGAGAGGGCCCTAAATGAGAACTGAATCTGCCAGCACCTTGATATTGAACTTCCCGGCCTTGAGAACTATGAAAAACATATGTTTGCTGTTTAAGCCACCCAGTCTAAAGTATTCTAGGACAGCAGCCCAAACTAACTAAGACAATAAGCATACCTCTTATGTCTTCTTCCAACACAGAGACTAAAGTATAGCTATAGATAGTGTTCATGGGGTCAAAGTCTGGGGTGTGCTACTGAAGCCCCCCCAAGCTATCAATAATCTGTTATCTGTACCAGTTGGGTAGAGTTCTCCAACTTAGTAGAAATCTCCCACTATTCTTTCATCTCAGCTACCAGAAAGCCATAATATTAAAATGCATTATTATTTAAAGTGGCTTACAAGTTGTAGATACAGAAACATTTTCAGGGTGTCCAGAGGAATGAGCTATCTCTAAATGAAGATGAAGTATCTGAGTCCAGGAGCAAGTGAATGGTGAAATACCACAAACTGCAGTCTAAGTGCAGATGAAAAGACAAAGTCAGATTAGCTCTTGGTAGACAGACTTCCAAAATGATCTTATTTTATGTGAACTTAAAATAGTGACATAAAACATTAAAAGTTTGTCACTTTACACTTAGAATTTTATGTAATGTGAATCATTTCCTAAAAAAAAAAAATAGGTCTGATTTTTGTGAATTTTGCATTTTTACTAGGACTTTGGAATGCAACCCCCTCTAAAATGTGACTCACTGCACTGAGGGATGGTTATGTGAAGACGAAACCCAGAGGGATGATGGACAGAAGCTCAGAAAAGGAGCTCTGCAGTCAGAGAGAGAAAATCAACCAAAGAGCAGGACATGGCATCAAAACACTTAACATTAAAGAACCCAGGTGTCTCAAGGGTGCAGAAAAGCCCCTGTTGCTACATGGCTAGAGATGAGGCCATGTCAGGGCAGTTGTGGAAATGCCTAGAACGTTACTCTGCAAAGTCGCAGTAGATCACAGCGAGAGGAAACAGCAGATATGCTGGCCATGCGCAAATGGAGGCTGAAGCAGCAGCTCAAGACTAAAGTTACTGCAAGTGATAACAAGCTGAAAAGAAACTTGTGCATGAGGATCTAGAAGCCTTGAGAATTCAATCAGCTGGGCAAGTAAAGAAAAGGAAACATTAAGATAAACTTGGCCAGGTGCAGTAGCTCACACCTGTAATCCCAGCACTTTGGGAGGCCGAAGCAGGCGGATCACCTGAGGTCACGAGTTCAAGACCGCCTGGCCAACATGGTGAAACCTTGTCACTCCTAAAAAATACAAAAAAATTAGCCAGGCATGGTGAGGGGTGCCTGTAATCCCAGCTACTTGGGAGGCTGAGGCAGGAGAATTGCTTGACCCTGGGGGCAGGCAGAGGTTGCAGTGAGCCAAGATCGAGCCATTGCACTCTAGCCTGGGGGACAAAAATGAGATACCACCTTTAAAAAAAAAAGATAACCTCAAGTTTTGAAGGCTGGAGTATTTAGTACCAACAACACCATCAGGAATATTCTGTTTCTTAGAGCAAGGAAAATGAATTGCCATAATTTTTAAAAAATTGTTTCAACCATTGAAAGAATGCTCCATCAATAGCTGAAGATATCCAAAAGGAAAGCAATGAAGTGATTATTAAGAGCTATTGACCTGTGATGCTGCACATAAAAGTAGTAGTTGTATCTTACACCCAATGCGTGGGGAGCCAAATACATTAGAATTCTGAATTTTTCAGATTTTAGAAAAATGGTGCAACAGATACATCATACGTTACTTATCCTTAGCCAATGACATCTGGTCAGTGGCCTGTGATCAGCACATTAACAATTCTGCAGTGACATACACATTAGGAGGGATCACATTAGATGGGATCAATGATTACTACATAAGCTTCATGTTAATTGGGTCAGATTTTACCAACAAAGGAGTTATGGGGGAAAAAAATGTCTGTTTCTACAGCTTTTGGAGTTTGGAAATAGGACTGTGAGTTGGTATTTAAGGTAACTGAGACTTAGTGAAAAAGGAAGGTAAAAAAAGGAGGACAAGGCCTAGCTTACGGGGAAAACCAGTTTCCGGGTGGAGAGTATAAGAAAGGAAAGCCAAATGGTGAGACAGAGAAGAGCAAGAAAACCAAGAGAACACGACATCATGGAAGATCAAAGGAGAGAGAAAACCAAGCTGGAAATACCTGTGAAATCAAAACATCAAAATATAGGAATTAGGGACTCAATAAAGCTTCTGGTCTATGTTGGATTATCTTACATAGGTGGAGGAGAGTACACATATTCAGGAGAAATATTCATCAAGGTCAACAGCATTTTGAATCTGATCTGTCAGTTTCCTTCAGCAGGCTGAAATTCAATTACTACCTTGCTCCAGGAAGTGCTCTGTATTGTACTTCATTCTACCTCCATCTTGGTCCAGAAATATTCTATATAAAAATAATGTATTGATTCTTGCATTATTTCAATATTTAGCCTGCCTTTGATTTTGAGTTTTACTTAACCTGGAACAATGATCTACAATATAATGCTTCCAGTCAGATTTCCAGTTATTTTTTCAACACACACTGCTTCTGCTTTAACTCTCTATGATAAGGCATCCCTTTCTGTTACTGGGAGGAAAGAGTTTAGACTTTACATCAGTGCTTCTCAACCAGGGGTAATTTTGCCTCTCAGAGGACATTTGGCAATGTCTAGAGACATTTTAGTTGTCACAACCAGGGGAAGGAATAGGGCATTCTATCATCTAGTAGGTGGTGCTAGATGCTGCCAAACACCCTGCCTGCTGTGCACAGGACAGGCCCCTACAATACCGACTTATCTGGCCTATAAAATGTCAATAGTGAAGGTTTAGAAACTCTGCATTCAATAATTACAGACTTCAGTGTTTGGTGGAAGTTTTGCATTACTCATATCACAAAACAAGCATTTCAATGTATGTAAAAATTTAACGTTACATTAATTAAATGGTTAAAATGAAAGCAACTTTTAAAAGAAAAAAATTAGAATTAAATAATCATTAACATAATGATGCTAAGAATTCAATTTGGTTCAAGTATAATTCCCCCAAAATTATTCCTTTCCTAACCTCTCATTAAATACAGTCTAATATCATGAAGGCTGACGAAAACAATGTGAAATCTGAAGACAGAATCTCATCACTTAGTACCTCATTAAGTAACTTTTTGACCAGGTTGTAAAAAGATCTAATGAAGCAGGGAAAAAATTCAAAGCCACATATACAAAAAAATTAAGTATGCTGAAACCTACTTAAAAAGACCACCCATAGTTCAAAAGAATAGAGGGCCAATTAGATGGCTTTGAAATGCAAATTTTGATTGTTCCATTTAAAAGTCATGCCTAAGGTGGCCTTAAAAAGCAGGTATTTCCAAGAAACGGCATTCTTGGAAAGTTTCATTGTTCTGGAATTCTAATCTGTGTCATGTAGAAAGCACTGGAAACTGTCACCTCTACTTCCTGCCCTCAGCCCCACCACACATGCACACAAAGGTCTCACAATTTATAAAGGATTGCATCAAACTATTGCTTGAATATGCTTTCTGATTTCTGAGAAAAATGACATTTATTCAACTTGAGTAGAAAAATTGTGAAGATTAAACAGAGGGACCAATTTACACAGGCATTCTTTAGAGAAAGTTTTGTTTTCCTTTAACATTTCAATTGCTCTAGTCAAGGGGAGTGAGGAACAGCAATGCTATAAGGCCACAGTGCTTTGGAAAGAACTATAGCATCCTGCAAACCAAGGCATTGGATAAGCATTATCTAATGAGGGTGAAGAGGCCAGCAATCTGCCCCCTCCAGATAATCTCATCTCCAGCCTTACTATTTTAGCAATTATGGCTGACCCTTGAACAACACAGGTTTGAACTGTGTGAGTCCACTTATACTCAAATTTTTTCAGTAAAAGTTAGGAGTGTGCCTGCCTCTCCTGCCTCCACCTTTCACCTCCTCCACCTCTTCTGACTCTGCCACCTGTGAGACAGCAAGACCAACACCTCCTCTTCCTCCTCTTCAGCCTACTCAAGGTGAAGACAGTGAGGATAAAGACCTTTATGGTGATCCATTTCCAATTAATGAATAGTAATTATATGTTCTCTTAATAATATTTTCTTTTCCCCAGCTTACTTTATTGTAAGAATACAGTATACAACATATAAAATATGTGTTAATTGACTGCTTATGTTATTGATAAGGCTTCTGGTCAACAGTAGGCTATTAGTAGTTAAGTTCTGGAAGTGTCAAAAGTTATACATAGATTTTCAACTGTGTGGGAGATAGATTCCTCTAACCCTGCATTGTTCAAGGGCCAACTATACTTGATATGTCATTTGTCATTTAAATTCTCAACAAAGAGTTGGATGGACAAGTCATTTTCCTTAGACTGACTGCATCATGAAGGTCTGATGGTGTCACTAACTCCTCTCCTGCAACATCAACTGAATAGATACAAGTCCTGGTTTAGACCACTCTCAAAGAGCAGAGTTTGTAAACCTCATGAAAATGGAAGTTGTAGAAAGCACTAAAAGTTGCTAAATACTTTCATATGACAAAGAGTCAAATCCACCCACTGGATTAGATGAAAACCTGAGCTGAATGGCCCCAGCTATCCACCTAAAATTTTATCTTCATTCCTCATTTGACTTCCTTGCTCCTGGTGGAGAGAAGGGAATATACAAACAGATGGTTGCAGTTAGAAAAAGGCAATTGCTGCCTCAGAAACCCAGCTCCTGGTGAGTCAAAGTTATGGTTACAGGGAATGGGGTCTGTCCACAAAAGTTGCTTCCCTAAATATCTTTTGTGCATAAGAATCTCTGAAATCTCATTTGAATTTGCCAAACACCTGTTCAGTGTTAAACAATGTACCCACACATTCCAAATTGCTATTTAGAAAGTCCTTAGGGAATGGAGGGCCAATGAGTAAACAATCCATTCTTTATTAGCTATAAGAAAGCACCATATTTAAGGAGAAAAAGACCAGGTTATCTTAACAGATCAAGATGGTGGCCTATAACAACTTCTGGCCTTTGCCTCTGATCAGAGCCTTCAAGTCCTAGTGACCTCATAGGAAGTTCTCTAAAATACATAAAAATGTCTAGTTTGTTTTAAACTGTACTATGTGTTCACATCTCTGAAACTTCTCTTTCATCTTGATTACTCTGTTGGGTCCCTCCTCAGTCCAACTCCAGTTCCCACTTTGGTAAATCAGCCTGTGGAACAAATGGGATGGCATTCACTACCCAGTGATCATAAAAATTTAAATGGCTATAAGAAAACGAGTCCTATACTGTTTATTGGTGCCCATACAATCATCAAAACATAGTGACGTAAATCTTATAAATATGACTCAAAAAGATTGAAAGCGGAATCAATTCTAAGAAACAAACAATGTATTATTCACATTCCAGCCGATTTGTAATATTGCCAAATAACACATAAATAATCCATGGAATTCCTCCAGAAACAATCTTTTTCCTCAAGTTTTCCCATACATTTTTTTAAAAAATTCAACAGATATTTATGGAGGACCCACTATGTACCATCCACTGTGGTGCGGGTGCTTAGCAGGAGCTTGTGACCCCTACCGTTGGTCTTGCCTTCTAAGCTGGGAAGATAAAACTTGTTGCTTTAAGAAACATTCTATTAAACACAGGATTAGCACAGGATTAGTGGTATATGAATATATATATATATCCTCCAAATCAACAGGTTCGTTTCCTCCTGGATTTCTCTAAGTTTCTTTGTTGTTGCTGTTTTTATAGCATAATTAGAATGTGCTAGAAAAATAATAGAAATGGGTCAAATTGAAGCGTTTCTTTCTCAAACAACTTTTTATCAGAAGGAAGAAAATTCAATTTATTTGTCTCTTGGCTATTAAAAAGACACTGGGGCTAACAGACACTTAGGATTGGACTATCACAAAGGAAAAGTCAAATAATTCCTGAGGCATTCACAAACATATGCAGAAATGTCAGTAAACACCCTAGAATGATTTTTCCCTGCCCTGGCAGACTGAAAAGGGTAAGGAAAAACACTAGATGCAAGAATCAGCAGACAGACAGTAGCTAGTTTTGTCTTCCATTTCCCTTATCCCCAGACAGTTCGTGATTCTTCGTTTTAGAAACTGGACCACAGGGACGACAGCTGAGTGTCTGATTTTTCAAATGACTGATGTACAATCACTGGGCACATAGGGATCAAACCTTGCAGCTATTTCAACAACACTTATGTATAATCTGACAAAAAGAAATAGCTAAACAGAAAAGACAATAAACAAATTTGAAATTTGAGAAGTCTTGATGAAGAATCGCTAAACTGACAGCACAGAAGTAAAAGGAGCTGAATTATAAAGTAGAGGGATAAAAGCCCAGATCTGGAAATAGTCATTCTATTTCAAGATTTGTCCTGAAGAACTGTACTTTACAAGAAGTTAATTACACTTGTGAAAGCTAGAATCATTCTGCCATTATCTATGCTCCCACTCAATCTCTATTAGAAAGACTACCAACAAGGGATCTGTATGTCACATTTAGAAAAAAAAAGACAAAACCAAGCAAGTTTGTAAAAACTGATGAAAGAACAATAAACCAATGGAAATGGCCTTCACTACTGGTTATATGGCACCTGGTTTAGCAATTTTTCTTTAGTTTATTTTTTATTTGTTTTATTATACCTTAAGTTCTGGGGTACATGTGCAGAATGTACAGATTTGTTACATAGGTATACACATGCCGTGGTGGTTTGCTGCACCCATCAACACATCATCATCTACATTAGGTATTTCTCCTACTGCTCTCCCTCCCCTAGCCCCCACCCTGCTAAAGTACTTTCCCATCATAAATAAAATTGTTATACCATTTTCAAAAGATATCATATGGTTACATAAATCAAGATGAGACTTTGAAAACAAAATTACTCCATAAATACATATGTCGTCTCTCAAGGAAAACAAGTTTCTCATTATCACCATATGGTCAAAGATAAATTACTAATAACTGATATTTTTAAGTGTCCACTTTAGAAAATTTAGGTACTATAAATATGTCCAAGGAAACTCAATGCAATATTTTATTAAAATAATAATTTTTATCTCAAAAGTATGTAAATAATATATACTGACTTTTTTCTCCCCAGAGAAGTTTGAAA
Organism: Cacajao melanocephalus; assembly: GCA_963573385.1. Lineage (NCBI taxonomy): Eukaryota > Metazoa > Chordata > Mammalia > Primates > Pitheciidae > Cacajao > Cacajao melanocephalus. The sequence goes on from CAUYLG010043207.1 coordinate 38,279, forward strand.
CAAATGTCTATATGCTCTAAAAGTTGTCTTTGTATTCTTTTAACTTTAATCTTTATATTTAAAATACATTTACTGTAAGAAATTCAAATAATATAAAGCAAATAGCATTTGTAGATTCCATTTGGAATAGACTGTAGACTGGAATCTGTAGGTTCCACTTGGAATAGACTGTAGACTGGAATTCATAGATTCCAGTCCCACTTTCTTTCTCGGAGGTAACAATAACTCCTCTCAATTTATTGTGGTTTATTCCCAGAACTTTGTCTATAATTTATATAATCCAAAGGTTGGATTTTTTTTAAGTTATGAAAGAGACGGTATTGCACATATTCTGCAAATTGCTTTGGTAAAGATAAAAATTACTAACCTGAATACAGTTGGAAGCCAGCTCTGTACCACTATCCCCAAAGACAAAAATGTCCATCAATAACTAGCTTTAAAGCTTCAACCATGAAGTTCCCACACTGCTCATGTTTGCAATAATTTCCCCCAATTTTTACTATCAGAAATCAAGCTTCTAAATTACCGCACACTATTTTTTATAACTGAGGAAATAGCTACCAATACCCCGAATGTTATCAAGCAAATTATAGTTGGGGTAGACCAAGAGAACACCAGTCTGCCATTAAGCACAGCGAGCTCCCTGGGAGGGAAGGCTGGAGAGGAGCTGAAAAGGGCAAAGAGAGAGAGACATATGGGCAGACCAAGAGAGCCCTCACTCCTGAAGCTCTCCCTTTATCTAGCTTTGGATTCTTCTTTCTTGGCATTCTGGCAACTTTAAATAGACAGACAGGAACCCCGGATAAATATTTCATTGCATATTGTTTATTTTCAATTAGTTACCCAGTAATTAAATAGATTACTTCTGTGAAGGAATCTTTAAAGAAAAGTCTCTACACAAACCAAATCTTGTGGCACTCACCACAGGGTCAGACACTTTTAATAAAAATTATCATTAATCTGTATGAGATACAAAAGGCTCATCCTTCATTGGCTACAATTAGGCACTCTCCCTTGTTTTCTTCCTTCCCGGATCCAACTCAGCAGCCAGGGTCACTGTTACCCAACTGACATCATTGTTTGCCAGCTATTAGCATTATTTAATTAGCTCCATCAACAAACCAAGTCAATGTCAGGAGCTGTTTCTGTGACTTAAAACACCACCTACACCAGCCCTCTAGAGTCTGCTCTGTACCACCAGGGGTCCTCTGGGTTCCAGAACATCTCAGCTGAACTCAGGTGTCAGGACAAAGCACACAGGAGAGAGAATCAGTCCCAAGAGAAGTCTGCCTTAGGCAACATTATTGGGTGGCACTATAGCTGGAAATAAAATGTTTCCTCGACAGCTTTTTATTTCTAAAAAATTTATTTTTTTATTTTTAATTATACTTTAAGTTCTAGGATACATATGTGGAGTGTGCAAGTGTGTTATACAGGTATACATGTGCCATGGTGGTTTGCTGCACCCATCAACCCGTCATCTAGATTTTAAGCCCTGCATGCATTAGGTATCTGTCCTAATGTTCTTCCTCCCCCTGCCCCCCACCCCCTGCCAGGCCCCAGTGTATGATGTTCCCCTCCCTGTGTCCATGTGTTCTCATTGTTCAACTCCCACTTATGAGTGAGAACATCTGATGTTTAGTTTTCTGCTCCTGTGTTAGTTTGCTAAGAATGATGGTTTCCAGCTTCATCTATGTCCCTGCAAAGGACATGAACTCACTCTTTTTTATGGCTGCATAGTATTCCGTGGTGTATATGTGCCACATTTTCTTTATCCAGTCTATCATTGATGGGCATTTGGGTTGGTTCCAAGTCTTTGCTATTGTGAACAGTGATGCAATAAACACACGTGTGCGTGTGTT
>CAUYLG010043209.1:0-49315 GCA_963573385.1 Cacajao melanocephalus
TTACTTGTTCCAGGTCTGAGTTCAAGTCCTGGATATCCTTGTTAATTTTCTATCTCGTTGATCTAATATTGACAGTATAATGTTAAAGTCTCCCACTATTACTGTGTGGGAGTCTAAGTCTCTTTGTAAGTCATTAAGAACATGCCTTATGTATCTGGGTGTTCCTGTACTGGGTGCGTATATATTTAGGATCATTAGCTCTTACAGTCTAAATGTTTTCTAATGTAGAATTTTTATTAAATATAAGATTTATAGAAAAAATGCACAAATATTAACATGAATTTCAATGAACTTTTACAAACTGAACATGCCATGTAACAAAAATCCAGAACAAGAAGTTCGACATTAACAAGAAGTCCCCCTCCTCATAGTCATTACCTTCCCAAAAGTAACCACTATTCCAAGTTCTAAAGCCATGGATTTTTCTTCTGATTTTTAAGCTTTACGTAAATGGAATTATCCAGTATGTATTCTTCTGTATTTGGGCTATTTTGATTGTGATTCCTCAAAATTGCGATTTGTTGGGAAAATTTTTAGTTATTTAATTCTCATTGCTTTATCGTGTCACATGTATGAATACATCACACTCTAACTATTCTATGGATTGATTGATGGGTTGTTTGTAATATGAACTACTAAAATATTGCTGCTATAAATATTTGTATGTCTTTTGTGAACATGTGTATACATTTCTATTAATACATATGTAGAGGTAGAATTGCTGGGATGTAGGATAGATGGATGTTCAGCTTGAGTAGATAATTTCAGTTTTCCAGTGTTTTCCAATGTCATGCAAGCATAGTTGTACCAATTTACTCTTGAAAGTAGGTGAGTTTTAGTGGCTCCAAACACAATGCTTTGTCTGTCTGTCATTTAAATTACAGACTTTCTCTTGTGTATATAGTGGTTTTAATTTGCATTTATCTAATAATTACTTAATTTGAGACATTTTTAACATGCTTTTGGCTATTTAGGTACTCTTTTTTGAAGTACCTATTGAGGTCTTTCTCCTACTTTGAGATGTCTGCATTTTTTATTGATTTGTGTAAATGTCTGTATATTCTGGGTAGTCTTCTCAAATATGTGTCATGCAAATATCCTTTCTTATTTTGTGGCTTGACTTCTAATGGTGTCTTTTGATATGCAGACGTTACCAACTTTTATGGAGTTCTGTTTGTCATTTTGTGTTTTAAGGGTAGCAATTTTTTTGTGTCTTGTATAAGGTCTACCTACCTTAAGGTTGTGAAGGGGTCAGGATTTATTCTCTACCCCAACCCTGTGTGTTGACCCACGCCATGCATTAATAAGATAACTCTTTTATCATAGGAAGATTTTAATGCAAGGAAACAAAACCTAGCAAAATTTTGAAAAAGCCATGGCAATGAAGGACAATGAAGCTATTGCTGAAGTTCTCAGCTTGCAACACTACAGCAGGAGCTGTGGAGGAGCATGCCCGGGAACTGCTGAAACAATCACATCTGCTTCCTCCCCACACTGGTCTATGAGTCACCTGTGCTTCTTCCCGCCACAGCTGCTGGAGGACATGGACTCCTTCCTTTTCATGGAAGCTAATAAGGAAGAGATTCTAAGAAATGCAGTCCTAGGCTTTGTCTTGGGGACAAGTTGTAGAGGAGACTCCAGGAGGTGGTGATGATGCCAAAGTGCAAACATAGTTCACATAGTCACTAACATTCTTGTGCCTGTGATGCAGAAATTAATTTTGAAGTTGGGTTAGATGGTCTCTAAGAACTTTCTAACTCAAACATTCATTAAAATATTAGATATTATAAATTCTTTCTTAATAAATTTTATTCACTCATTCAGGTATTGAACTAGGCCAAGAACAAAAATAGAAAAAGAAGGAAAAGCACTTTTATCAGAGGCACTTCGAATACCACTGAAATAGAAGCATGCAAACAGATGACGCAGTGCAGGAAAACAATGGCTATGACTGTAGGAATACACAGTGCAGCAGGTTATAGGCAAAGATGTATCCAGACCACGTGAGGGATGCCCCTGTAGTGTTACTGGAAGGCTGTGTAGATTCCTGCCTGGAGGAGCGGAGCAGGAACTGGGAGTCCCAGAGAAAGAACAGCAGGTGTACCCAGGGATGCCATTGTAGTACCTGGGAAAATGTAAACTCAAGCTTTGTTTTCTTTTATCTTGAATTTCTTGAGGAAAACCACAGGTGCCTTCAAGGAAACAGATGGAAGTTGTAATCTGTTTTGTGTAACCAAAGCATTAGGCAGGGTTTGTACGGCACTGGGCAAGTTACTTCCTCTCTGTGCTATGATCTCAGTTAAATCTCCAGGATTCTTCGTGCCTCTTGCAGTTTGGGCTCTTGAGGGTTCTTGAGTTTGTTCTTCCTCTGCACTTTATTTGCAATTGCAAATATTCAGGCATGTCTGGCTGACAAGTTAGAGAGAAATGCATCTAGGCTGGCTTTCTCTTCTCTACAGGTTTCTTTCCAGAATCTTTGGACAATTGGTGGCGTGGTGGCAGAAAGGGGAAGAATGGACGTGGTGGGTGTCAGCCATTCACAGCATTTTCAGTGATTCCACATGGATTGGAGAGTGTTGAATCATGAGGAGGCTGGCAAAAAGGTCCTCTCCTCATGAGGTCTGGTTAATATCAGGAATTATTGCCTCAAACGCTGCAGGTGTGGATCGATCTCTTTCAGTCCCAGTAAATGGGGCTGCAACTGCCTTTGACAGCCTCAAAGCTGCACAGTGCTCATGCCCCAGGGCAGACAATGATGTGGGGGAGTTGCTGATTTTAGGATAGAAAATTACAATGCTCATATAGTAAACAGCACCTGGAAGTTTACTAATGATTTTTACAATTAACAGCAGCAGTGCAGTCTGATTATTCATGCGTGCTTTCTATGAAAGAAAAGAAAGGAAGCAGATGTTGAAAAAAGTCACATGGCTTAGATTTTATTAGGAGGGGAGATGTGGTGGTGAAAGAAGGATGTATGGGTAGGAGCAGGAGGAAGGAAAGAATGTGAGGTAGAGAATTCTTACTGTGATTTTCTTCAGATTGCAATATGCAAATCACGCTCTTCCAAGTTTCAAAATTAACCTCCAGGTATGTTTGATATCACAAGAACTCTTTCTACAGCATGTACATTTAAAACCTTATGTATTTTCCAGTAGCTAGGCAATTTATAGGTGCATTAAGTATTCAATAGAAACATATATGATTGGGCATTTTTTTTTAATTGCATACTGAATATCAGGTTGCTCTGACAAACATGTAGGCTGCTTGGTGAATTCTTCTAAATCCCACCAGGTGGGCTCACAACTAATTTCCAAGAATTCTATTTTTCAACTATGAGACCATCTGTATCATATTTTAAAGTTTGATGACTGATTCCATTTTTGTCACTCATCATTGATCAGTATTTTTAATTCCTTGCTCAGCCCATAGTAAATTCTACTTCCTTTGTCTGTTATTGAATCTAATTTTTTTTTTTTTTTTTTGAGATGGAGTCTTGCTCTGTCACCCAGGCTGGAGTGCAAATGGTGCAATCTTGGCTCACTGCAGAATCTACTTATTTTTTATACTGAAAAGATTATGCAGCATTATTAAATAATGTTCTAAATGATTAAATCTCCTCATCTCAACAAGCAGATGCAACAGAATTCCTTTTTTGTCATATAGCATCCTGGTTCTTGTCTATACAAAGAATTATTTTTATATAGTGTAAATCATACAGAAATTGTTATTTTGTATTTTACCTTGTCTTGGAAATTTAACAACACATTAAAAACCTTTCCTATATTTATGTAGTCTTTTTTTTTCTTTTTTCTTTTTTTTTTTAACAGTCTTGCTCTGTTGCCCAGCCTGGAGTGCAGTGGCGCAATCTTGGCTCACTGCAACCTCCACCTCCCAGGTTTAAGAGATTTTCATGCCTCTGCTTTCTGAGCAGCTGGTACTACAGGCACCAGCCACACAGCTTTTTTTTTTCTTTTTTTTTTTTTTGTATTTTTAGTAGGGATGTGGTTTTCCAGTGATATCCAGGCTGGTCTTGAACTCTTGACCTCAAGTGATCCATCTGCCTCAGCCTCTCAAAGTACTGGGATTATAGGTGTGAGCCACGACGCTGGCAGTTCTATGTAGTCTTTGAATGTACCAACATTTTCTTGGATGTTGAAAAATTTAGTATTTTTTACATATGGTAATAACCAATTATTGATGGGGAATTTTGTACTATTTTAGATAACACCACAAGAAATGCACTTGAATAGATTTTTGCCTCTGTTAAACTTTTCGTTAGGTAAAATTCCAAATGATAGGGTCACCTGGTCACAGGAAAAGAGCTACAACACTCAAAGAAGGCTCTTGTATCTTGTTATGTTATTGGACTGGACAGGAGCTGGTGCCTGCTAATTCAGCCCAGTCTCACCAGTATCAGAGTGTGGGCCTCTGTGTGTTTGTGTGCACACACATGTGTGCATGCAAATTTTCCAATCTATGCCTAGTATCATGGGATGGTTTTAAATCTATTATTTATTTAATTATTGGCCAAAAATATTTTTCTATTTTTAAATTTATTGAAGTTTCTCCCATTTATCAAGGGACCTTTAATATTTCCCTCATTTAACCACCATTGGAATCTTAACATTTTATTGAAAATTTTCTTAGGCAGTAAGCTCTACGAAGGCAGAGATGTGTCTATATATACACAGAGATGAAGAGGGACTTGCCCCTTTTTATGTCTCTCTCACTTTCTTTCACTTCCTTTCTTCCTTCTTTCCTTCCTTCCTCCTTTCCTTCTCTTTCCTTCTCTTTTTCTCTCTTTCTTTCTCTTTCTTCCTTCCTTCCCTCCCTCCCTCCCCCCTTCCCTCCCTCCTTCCTTCTTTTCTTTTTCTTTCTTTCTTCTTTCTTTTTCTCTTTCTTTCTCTTTCTTTCTTTTTCCTTCTTTCTTTCTTTCTCTTTCTTTCTTTCTTTCTCTCTCTCTCCTTCCTTCCTTCCTTCATGCATTTCCTTGTCCTTCCTCCTCTTTCACCTTCTCCTCCTTTCTCTCTCTCTCTCTCTTCACTCTCTCCTTCTTTCTTCAATGTTTCCGTTGCTGAGGACCTCAGTAGACAATACTGGTTGTATTTGAGATTCCTAATTAACAAACCAATACGGTTTAATTGTTTTTTTCATCTGGGTTCAACTGGATCAGAAGCCAAGCCTCACGCTGTACTTTGAACAGATGACCAATAGTTTTGTGTTCCTGACCTTCTATCTTAACAGTCCTTCTCTTCTATCCCCAGTGAACCGTTTGGCTGATCACGTCCCTCTACAGTCAAACTTCTGCCACATTTGTGGGTCCACATTAAAGACAAAAGTATGTATGAGAAATAGAGCCACTCAGAGCCTGTCTGCTACACACAGTTTCAGCACGAGGGCAAACAGCATGGTGACAATGGCTAATCTCTGCCGTTTACCTTTATCTCTTCCTTAAAAGGTGAGACGCGTTAAGTCAGTGTTTACCTACATGCTATATCTCAGACCTGTCACCAAGAAAGCTCAGTGGAGATTTTGCAGGTAAAAAGAGAGAGAAAATAATGTCTTGTATGTCTTTAGCAACATGTGCACAATGCTTCTTAGTACTGTGGGCAGGCAAATGCATCTTGGAGACTCAGTTCTTCATCAATAGATTGTGGATGATATGAAACACCTTACAAAATTCTTGGGTAGTTAGTTGTGAAAATGTGTGCAAAGCGTTCAGCACAGTGCTGATCACACATACACATCTCAGTGAGCTTTAGTTATCTGTCCCTGTCTTCATGGACAGATGGCAAGTACGGATCTTGCACATTGTAAAGTAGTAGAGTTCTTAAACCAACATCCCCTAAGGATCTAAACGCCAGCTCTACTAAGTTCTACTTCACCTACTGAACTTCCCAGGTGATGAGAGAAACCTTGTCTTTGTTCATTCAGAGGAGTTAACATCTGGATATTCAAATGCACATACTTTTATCCCTCCCAAAATGTCAAAGTTTATGCAAATGTAAAGATGATCATTAGAAATTGGTCTCCAGGCTTTTTGGACTTGGCTTCTCACTTGAGATAGAATCAGAAGATTCTGGAGACATTTTCTTTCTCATTTTCACTGTCCTCAATCCTCTAGGTTATAATCTAGGCACTTCCTATAGAGAAATACACTGACTTCTTCTGGCAGGTTTCCAAAGTGGGCATTCATTTTTGACTGATCCATATATACTAAGTTTCATGAGTTTTACCAGATTATCCTCAACACAGGAACAGTATGTGCAAACAAAAAGACCAGCTGATATCATGATAGAACATTTTCTATTTGGTTCAAATTAGCTTGTTAAACCCTGCTTCAGTCTTTTCAGGTAAGGGACAGTGCTTACTTCTGAACTGACAAACAAAATATTTCTCTCTAATCTATCAGATTAGCGAGATAATGGAGAGGCAAGACAGCAATATGGGGTTGGCCAGAAAAATGACAGACTGTGTATGTACATCAAATAAATTCCAAACACAGCTGTCTATCCCCAAGGTATCTTAACTCCATCAGATAGCATCTCACTGCTGTCTGTCAGTGATTACTCTGTCTAGCTTTGATATTGAAAGCAAGTTTTCACCTTCATCACAGCCATGCAGTGTGACCAGCATGTGATCTAAGAATTCAAGGCTGCACCAACCATTCTCTAGACACTGAGTCCCACAAACCGTGGCAGGAAGAGTGGGTCTTGGGTTGATATGGCTGCCAGCTCACCAATCCCTACAAATGTTCCTCATACTGTTTCTTTCTAGGAATCTCTATTCCAGACCCTTTATTCTATCACCACCTGCATCTTGTATACTGGATTCTTTTATTTTGAAAATTTTCAATAGTGCACTAGAGGTTGTAGAAGAGATACTTAAGATATGGGTGTCTTCACTCTATTCTTGAGAGGACGTGCATGATACATGAAGGTCAAGGTACATCAGAACTTTATAAAGCCTGATATAAAGATTGTGGGAAGCCCTTTGGGGAGAGAAGGTCATTGAGCCCCCACGACTGCAGCAGAAGGTGGAAGAGGAACTGGACAGCAGCTGGGAGCAGGACAGAATCATCGCCCATAGCCAGGGAGGGGTGGGTTTGCTTTGCTTTGGTTGTTTTGTTTTGCTTTTATTCACATGCTTCCATGAATGGGTTTCTGCCAGTGCTTTAACAACAACAGAGTAAAAGTAAAATATGGGTCATCCCCATCACAACTCAAAGTGGGAAGGTGATGTTAAGTTGGAGCTTGACCACAGCATGGTTGGAGTCCTCAGCAGATGGTGCAGCAGATCTGGCCAGTCTGGCAGAGCCCCTGATCCCCACTTCCACCAAGTGGGACATGTTAGTGACAGAGGCTGATAACCATGGGGACTGAGCAGTGCCTGGAAAGGAAATCGCAGAAAGTCCCATGGTGGGGGAAGGCAGTAAGGAGAGTCCAGACCCTAGAATGCAACACTGGGAACTCTGTTCCCTGGGACAGCCCCAAACTTACCTGGAGGGAAATAAACTAAAGGCATGCTTTTACTCCATCATCCAGCACACGTTGCAAACAAAGCAGCTAGTAGTCCCATGAGAATAAAAAATGATCTCACAGGAAATCTCTCTGGGCAAAGCACTATGAGAACCACTGAATAAACAGAACTGTCAATACTTGAGGAATCAAAACTGACAGAATGATGCAGAATAAGAATATAAAACGGTATATTATCTTCTGAAGGTTTGCTGAAAAATCAGCTTGCAGAAAACAGGTTAATTGGAGATAAGGTATACAAATGTATTTAATGTATATACATGGTAGCCTTCATAATGAAGATGCAAACATATAGGGAAAATTGTCTGTTTTTATGCTCAGGTTCAAGAAAGTATGAACAGCTGTATAGAAATATGATTGGACCAAAAGTGTATGATCTAATGCTAATAGGCAGCATGGGGACTCCCAACAAGGACTGTCTATCTGGACTCTTCTGAGCCTCTCTGAGCCTGCATTCTTTCCTTCTGAGTATTTGGTGGGACCCTCTTTGGAATGGGGTTGTATTAGTCCATTCTCACACTGCCGTAAAGAAATACCTGAGACCAGGTAACTTATAAAGCAAAGAGATTTAATTGACTCTCAGTTTCACATGGTGGGGGGAGGCCTCAGGAAACTTAAAATCATGGCAGAAGGCACCTCTTCACAGGGCGACAGGAGTGAGAATGAGTGCTGAGAGAAGGGGGAAGCCCTTCATAAAACCATCATATCTTGTGCGAACAGTAGGGGAGAAACTGCCCCCATGATTCAGTTATCTCCATCTGATCCTGCCCTTGACATGTGAGGATTATTACAATTTGAAGAGAGATTTGGGTGGGGACACAGAGCCAAACCATATTAGGGGTGTCATGACCTACCGTCAAGCAAGGTAAGCCAGATGCTTTCTCTATGGCCAGTTTTTACACAAAAAGCAGAGAGAGCACTTAGGTAATATTTTCAGGGTTTATGATTGGCTTTGGGGAAAGGGGGTTTTGGTTTCTATGATCCATCTTGGGAAAGAGAGATTATCGTTTCTATTACTGGCAAAGGACTGAGAGACAGAAAGGCAGGAAAAAGAGAAAAACTTTCACTGCTAAGGCTGCTGCTGAGGCTTTCTTTTGGGAGCATTGTTTTCTGAGCCCTAAGTGTGTGTGTATACACACATGCAGATAATCTCAGAATAAAAAAGTTATTGAAAGCAATAACAAGCATACATGAAGTCTTTGGGCATGACAAATGAAATTGATGAAATAAAGAGCTTAATGAATGGAGTTTTACAAATGAATAGATACAGCTAAAGAATCAATTTGTAAGTTGAATTCAAATAATGCCTTCCAGAATACATTCAAAAGCAATAATGTAATATGATGATTGAGAAAAAAAGTTAAAAGATATGGAAGATAGAAGTAGTAACATTAATTTAATAAAAGTTCCAAAGGGGCCGGGGTGGGGAATCATGCTTGTAATCCCAGCACTTTAGGAGGCTGAGGCGAGCAGATCATCCTGAAGCCGGGAGTTTGAGACTAGCCTGGTCAACATGGCAATACCCCGTCTCTACTAAAAATACAAAAATTCACCAGGTGTGGTGGCACATGCCTGTAATACAAACTACTTGGGAGGCTGAGACACAAGAATCCCTTGAATCTGGGAGGCAGAAGTTGCAGCGAGCCAAGATTGGGCCACAACACTCCAGTCTCATTGACAGAGTGAGACTCAAAAAAAAAAAAAAGTTCCAAAGGCAAGAAATGATTGGAAGAAAATATTGTCATTATATATTAGAATATTTTCTATTAGTTTTCACTTTTCATAGTGAGTAGTTATTTGTATATTTTCTTTTAGCATCTAGTTTGTCTATATCTTACTTTCATACAAGTAAAAAAATCTTTGCTTAAAAAAAAAAGCAGCACACACGTGTGCACACAAAAACACACACAAGATAATTAACAAATGCCTCAGTCTGTGCAATGGAAATAATAAAAAGTCAGCTAGATTTCTAACAAAAATGATCCCCAAAGTTAGAGAGAAGATGGAAAGAAACAAAATGGACTATGAGAAATGAAAAATGATGGTAAATTAAGCAAATTACTACACTTAACATATAGTAACATGAAAAAAGTATCTGCCAACAAAATGGAAATCTCATTGATAATAGATGGATTTTGGAGAAGCCAAATTCAGTATATATGCATGTATGTGTATATATATGTTCAATACCAATTTATTTCTATATATGTATATATACACATACAAATATGTATGCATATGTATAGACTAGTAACCATTAAATAAAATGAAATATTAACAATGTAATTTTGTATAGGTAGCTGTGTCATTTTAAACTTCCAGGAAACAGGTAATCTCTATCTGATGGAACTTGTCCCATATAATATAAAAAATGAAGTCATCTTAACACACTTCATGAGGCTTCACACTTCACACTTTATAAGATTGATCCTAATATTAGATAAGGATATCATAAGAACAAAAAAAACCCAATCGGATTTTACTTATATATGTAGATTTAAGATCCTAAATAAAAATCAATTTTACTAATTTTATGAGAGCATAAAAAATAGTATCTCATGATCAAGCAGTATTTATGCCAAAGATTCAAGGAGAGTTCAGCCTCAGAAAATATAGTTATTTAATGTATCATATAATGGAAAGTAGAAAAGAATCTAAATGGTTATCTTAATAGAAATGGATGCAGAAAAAAGCATAAGATCAACTTCAATACAAATTTATTATTATTTTTTTAAAAAGTGCCATTAGAATATTAGAAAGGGAAGGTAACTCTTTCAGTTGGTTGAAAGTTATTTATCAAAACCCTACTTCCAATATTATATGAACTGGAAAATTTTAATCACATTCTCTTTGGGCACAAGATAAAGAAAACAGCCATTGTACATGTGAATGTTCAACATCTGTTCTGTGAATGGCAGTCAACTGAATGAGTCAAAGCATTAAGAAAAGTAAAAGAAATGCACATATAGATTATAAGAGCAGTGACATTATCATTAGTTGCAGATAATGTGATTATTTTAACAGAAATCAGCAAGAGGGGCATGGGTAATCCAGTGGCTTCATCAATCAAAAGAGGAGCCATTAGATTGACAGAGAGGTAATCAAGAACCAAAAACCACCAGTGTTCCTCCACACTAGCTAGAAATTTGACCACCAGAAAATGTTAGACAAAATGGCTATAGAAATACCATTTATAATAGCAACAAAAATACAGTACTTAAGAATAATAAAACAATAATATAAAACACCATTATTAGAAAAAAAAAAAACTAACTCTAAGAACAAAAAAAGGAGACCTGTGCAAGAGTTGACTGATTGGATAAGTTAACTTTCAGCACTTTGAATTTACCTTCGGATCTCTGTGGTTACTAAGGAGGAATCAGTTATGAGTCTTACTGAAGATTCTCATATGTGATGAGTTCTCTGGACCTGAGGCTTTGAAGCACCTCCAATCCTGTTATGCCTCCTGCTGGGTTTTCATTATGAGTGTGGGATGTTGGTTTTAAGGCTCCTGCAGAGATGGAGAAAGAAAGAAGGCAATTGGGCAAGTTCAAATCCCTCAAAGCTTGCTGTTCTTACTGAGATTCTGTAACTTTTCTTGAATAAATGCAACCAGAATTGCTTTAAACCCTTGGCTAATTTCCAGAGCTCTGAAAAGGTTGATTCTGACCATTTTTTTCCCCAGGGTTTTCTTTGTTTCCATAGAGAAAAGAATTCTCAAAAGTCCTCACTTGGCCATTTTTGCTGCTGCTACCTGTTGAATGAGTTAATTTTATGAGTAATCAGTTTTGCTAAAATCCATTTATCAATTTAATACAATTGTAAGCAGTTTCTCAGTAGCAGGTTTTGGGAAATTGGAAAACTGATTCAAAATACATTCAATCTTTAAGAAACTTTGGAAATGAAGAAAAGAAATGGGGCAATAGCCCTACCAGCCAGAAAGACATGTTTCCAAACATTTGTCAAACAAATAGTATTTCGGAACAAGAATTGCCATACAACCAGGAACAGATCGAGAAGCCTGCAAAGTTGATGTCTGATGAAGTAGTGAAATCACAGAGGTTTGGCAAAGATATTGTGAAACCTGGGTCTAAAGTTTGAAGATTAAATGTAGATCCCCAACTCACAACAAATAAACCCCCCAAAAAAACTCCAAATGGAATAAAAGCCTAAATGTAAAATGTAAAGATTTAAAGTTTATGAAAATGAGGAAGAATATCACTGAGAGGAGAGAAGACCGTCAGTAGGATTTCAAAAGCACAAACCATAAAGGAAAATGTAATAAAGTAGTAAACGTAAATAAGTGATAGCTGTAAATATGACTACATCTAAATTAAAGATATGTCTTTAACCAGGAATGTCAGAGACAAATGTAGAAGAAGGGATACTAATGAAAGATAGTTATAAAATCTTTAAATTTTCAAAAAATTCACATCTAGAATACATAGGAGCTCATGTAAATCAGGAAGAAAAGGAAAACACAACAGAAAAATGGGCAATGATTATGAATAGTTAGGTTATAGGCCTTGAAATATTAGTGGTTAATAAATATGTAAAAGAAACTCAAATTCATGAGCAATGAGAAAAATATTGATTTTGAAAAGCAAATGACGTCATTCATTAAAGCTTTGTGTAAGGTAGACATCATGGCGCAGTGTAATATGAGATCCTATTCCATGACCTGAATATGTGAAGATTGGAAAAACTTAACAATGTATAGATGTTTTTAAGAAAACACTTTAATTTTATGTCTTGGATGAACACAAGTCTTAGTCCTAGTTTTCGCCTGTTATCTCAGAGTAAATATTACTAGGTGCCCATTTCAATCTCAACATTCCCCAGAAAATCAGTTGTATGGCCACTGTACTTGCTGCACAATACCATTAATTTTAATTTAAAAACACAAAACCTTGGCACACATTTTCCAAGGAACACATTGGTTTTATGTACGTGAGGCCTGAAGACAAACAAATGGACAAAAAATATGCATGGGATGGAGGGGAAGGCACAAGAATAATGTACGGAATCTGGGACTTGGCACAGAGGTTAGAATTTAAGAATTTCCTACAACCCGTTCTTTCCACAGTCAACAATTAATTTCCCAATTATGGAAGGGCCACCCATGCTTTCCTGGATAAACTTGAAAAAAGCAATACTTTTGGAGGACATAATGGAGTCCTTCCCAGAGGAGCCAAATAAATCCCTCTGTAATGGTATGCAGCCTGTGTCCAGGATGCAAACCAATCTCAGACGTTAATAAGAAATCTCAGCTGTATAAACCAAAGCTACAAGATGTTAAATTCAGGAAATCTCATTTTACACTAAACAAACACGGAAAAGGAGTCTAATTGGGCCCCTCTGCAATCAGATCCTATTGCCTTCTTGTGTTCACTAAGTCGTGATGAGGGATGGTGTGGGGAAGCTCATGTAACCTTGAGCTGTATGTCTCTTCCCTTAGAGGTTAGGGCAAGAAAAGGAACGAATGTGGAACAGAAGTTTCAAAGACCTCTATGGAAAGATAAAGTTCTCAGAGGTATCAACCTCATATGAAAAGGGTCTTTTAAAAGGTATTTTATTAAGGCTATGGAGACGAAATAACCTTTGGAAATGGAAGTTTTCCCATTAGATGGAATATTTACTTTCCCTTGATTTTATACAGTCTACAATGTACTTTCATTCCTTAACTCATTTAATTGTCAGAACAGTCCTATGAGATAAGTAGAATTAGCATTTCCACCTTTGTAGGAGAGCTGGTAGGTCAACTCTTGTCTCTTGAACATGAAAATTCATGTTTTTAATCATTATATCAGGATTTGGTCAGGAATACAGAAGCAACTCCATGTATTTTAATTAAGGGAAAGTGAGGCTCAAATCTTTTATCAAAAAAGAAAAACAAAACAGAAAATAAAGAAGCATGAATTCCAAGAAAATACCTTGTTACATAGGATCTTTGTAAGCATTGCATATCTCCTCTATCTTTGCAGGTGTCTGGTCATTTGCAGTAGACCAAAGCAGAGGCAACCTTGTGTTCTCTACATTGCGCCTTTTCCTGGGATCCCAGGAAAACTACATTTCCCAGCCTCCCTTGCAGTTAGTTTGGGGTCATATGACCCAGTTCTGTCCAGTGGAATGAGAGGGGAAGTGACATCTACCACTTTCAGGCCTGTGCTTCCTCTATCATCTTTTTGTTCTGCCACTGAACCCTTGGATTCCAGATTTTCCAGACACCATGACTGTAAGATGGAGGAGAGCCACTTTACCTGCAGCGACTTTGAATGAAAATAAATAAACCTTTATTGTGTTCAGCCATACAGATTTGGAGGTTGTCATAGCAGCTAGCTGGTATTGATTACCCTCTTAAAGGGATGCCAAGACATTGGTATATTTTATCTTGCTTAAGAACAATAAACAGTTGTCAGTCTATTTCCTCTACTTCCCATAAATGGGAAAAAAATCAACACCTGGCAATATCATTGGGTTCTGACTAGCTTATGGATTCCTTGTGGGTAGGGATGCTGTAAAGCTCCATTTCATATCCTTCTCTTTTTTTATTAGGTTGGTGCAAAAGTAATTGTAATTTTACTTTTGGCAAAAAAAAAAAAAAAAAAAAAAAAACGAAATACTTTTGCACCAACCTAATAGAATAGTACCTGACACATTGAAGGTATTCTGTAAATGAATCTACAGGGACAAACGAATGACTTTATGAGTCATAATTTTGATGTATTCCATTCAACGCAGACTAAAAGTTTTTAAAGTATTTGAATGATGAATATGACTTAACTTGTTTTGCTAAAAAATTATAAGAAACTAAAAGGATGGCTAAAATCTCATTTGTGCTAATAATATAAGTTTTATTGTGTTTGATTATGTCTAAAATTTTTCTTATTGATTACACACAAGGAACTCTGATCACTGGCCATACTTCTGATAAATCTGAGACGTTCTGTGCTCAGCAATGCTCAAGATTCTGTCGGCACAAATATCTCCTTACCCCGTGGAACCAAAGGAAATCAATGATGTTCCTGACTTCTACATGAGTGCCTTTGAAATGGGTTAACTTTAATGAATTTTAAATATGTTTCTTCTCTTTTATAATTCAATTGGTTTTTGGATTTAAAGTTAATTATCTAATTTCCTAAACTAGAACCGTGCATTCTTCTCTCTCTTGTTTTGAACATTCCAGAAGATTGGTTGGCCCACAGTGTCTGAGCGGCCTGTAATGTAAGTCAGAAAAGTGTGATGCAAAATGGAATTGAAGTGGCCTAATCCCTCCTCCCAGTGACCTAAGCTACTTAGAGGAGATGAAGAAATGCTTGCAACTCTTTTAATTAACCAAATAGCTATTGGAAAGCCATGTAGCCCACTGCCTGCCAGAAGCTATCATAGCTCAACCATTTCAGGGTTTCTTTCACACAAACAAGACTGATTAAAAGCAACCAACGTTATATAATTGCCATTGTCTTGTTCATAACTATAAAGGTTTTCTCAGAGAAGCCACTGAGTCTGCTCATTTCCATTTATTGGCTGCTTCTCCCGACCCTGGAGATTCACCCCCTCACTGGTGTCTGAAAGGAACAGTCATGGAAGCTTCTGCTGAATGGTGTCTGCCATGTGCCCTGTTCTGTGTGCTCCTGTTACACTGGCTGGCAGGGAGGTGATGGTAGGAGGGAGATGGGCTTGGGATGAGGAGGACGAAGGGAGGAGATGGGCCTGGGATGGTGGAAGGAGGCAGAAGGAGAAATGGACAAGTGGGTTCATTAATTATCTGCTCTTCTGGAGCAATCGTGAACTCTAAGAGGAAAGTATTAAGTAGCAGGCATTTGACTATCATTTGAATCTCATTTGTACTTGTAAAAATGGTTATGAATAGTAATAATGAAAAATAGAAATGTTTAGAAATATAATAGTGCTAAAGACTGTTCACCTAATCTTGTCCTTTTAGATATTTGTAACCCTAATCATCTACTGCTGGTGGATAACCAAACCACAGTGACTAGGAAATCATTCCATCATTCCATCATTCCATCATTCCATAAAAGGTCTGCCAAGACCCTCTAGGTGCTGAGGACTATGGAAAGAGGCCACAGTCAGGGAAGAAGGTCTTTGCCCTTAATTGCCCAATAATGAAGAAGTGGATGCAATCCCGGAACTCACAGCTATGCAGGAGCAGCTTTCAGATATGACAGGCCTGCTTTCCTGAGACATGACTCTGCCCAGAATACATATTTGTGCTGCATTGAAGGGTTTTACCATTAGAAGTTGTATTCATTGTTTTCACTGATACCCAAATGACAGGAAGTGAATATAAGGATTTGGCTTGTCTTTTATTAAATCCAGATTTGCCTTTCCAACCAAGTGATAGAACCTTGAAGCTCTTATAATGTTTAGGTGAATATAAACATGGAACTACCACAGACAAAGATGTCTAGTCCTGAGCGTTAGTATTTATCAAAGCTTTGAGCCCTAAGGGGAAAAAGAATCAGAAGCCTCCCACCAGCTAAAATCTGGTGCTGTCTCCTGAGCGCTGTTGGCTACACTAAACCTTCCTAGCTGTGCATCACGCTTTCTCTCCACAGGGCTGGGTACAGCTTAAAGGCTTCTCTCCCTGAAGTTTCACAATGGAGGAGGGCGCAGCCTCTTGTTCTTCCAAATATCGGTCCATGTGTCTTTTGGGTTTTAAAGATTGAAGCACAGTATTTGGGGACACTGAGTCTGGACTGGAACCATATCACATTCCCATCACCCTGGCTGTATGGCATTAGGACCTGCATATTCTTTTAGATATTCCACTTTAGCTTTCTAGTCTTTAAAAGCACAAATGAAGCCACACATAGGAGAGCACTCGGCACGCCATCCTGTGCAGAGCACACACTCTGTAAAGAGACTTTCCCCTCTTCCTGCCACCCTATGCCCAAACTGCCTCTTTTAGAAGAGGGATGAGGATATACACTCTGCCACATGCTTTATGTGGTTCCTTCACTATAAAGTTATAAAATGCATGCTTTTATTATTGAGAATATGGATGAGAAAGCTGAAGGCAAGAAGAGAATGAGAAATGTACTCAATTTTACTCAGAAGCAAGTAGTTATGCCAATATTTGAACTGAGGCATTTACAACCTAGAACTCTTACTCTTTCTTATTTTTCAAGAGTCTGACATTTGCATTTCTCTATTTTCCCTGGACATTGGATGTTGTAGAACAGGAGACACACACACACACACACACACACACACACACACACACACACACAGAGATGACAGAAAATTCTCTATTTTCAGTGGGAGAGCTGTAATTTATATCTTAGGACTTCAACATATAAATTTAAGGGTTGGGGGGAGCTTAGTTCAAGCCACAACACACAATCATCTCCACTGTAAAAACTCACGTATCTGAGCATGACTTTTCCTCTCTAGTCTTCTGTTTTGCTTAACACCAACACCAACATGGTATCATCATAAGAACTAGCAGAACACACTCCTCTTTCTGTGTAATGCACCAGCTAGTTTTCTAATTCAACCTTCCCACCCTCCCTGAAAGGCAGCAAGGTGTGCCCAGATCACACACCTAGACGATGACCTTACAGGGCCTTAACCCCAGGTCTTCTCTGAATGTTGTGTTCTTTTCATAACACCCTGCTATTTTGCTGTTAGATATAAGCAAGTGTGCTGCTGGGAAACTGGTGACATGGTTGGGGACAGTCTGAATGCACTGTGATTTCATGGTAGCATCCCTTTCTCATGGCACCAAATCATAGATTCACAACCAAAAGAGAAAAGATACCAGATGAGGACTCATTTAGAGCAAGAGTGATGAACCATGCCAAGGACCAAGTCTCTTCTGGTGAATAAAGTTTTATTGTAAACACAGCCATTGCCATTCAGCTAGGCATTTTCTATGTCTTCCTCCATGCTGCAATGCAGGCCTGAGTTATTGTGCTGAAGACTGTGTGTTCCTCAAAGCTGAAAAGCAAGTGGGCTCTCAGAGCACTCAATGACTAATGGGGTGATGTCAAAGGACACTGAAACTGGAGGAAAAGGCTCTGGATGTCCTAACTTGGAACACTGGAGCATGAAAAAGGAGAAGGATGGCAATTGACACATTGAATATGTAAAAAAAAAATCCATGAGCCCATAGCAATATTCAAAATATTAATAAGAGAGACAGGGCAGAAAAATAAAAGGTGTGGAGGGGAAGAAGTTCTTTAATGAAGAGAGCCAGCTAATAGGTGAATAATAGAATTAGAAAACAACAATTCTTATTGGTACTGTTGCTATGAAAAATACAAAATAAAGGTATGTTGAAGACTTACTGTGTAAGTCTGCAATTATTATAGGCAAAAGTATTATAATGCACAGAAAAAGAAACCCAGATTGGGAATCAAGGAAAAAAACAACAAAATCAGGCCCTTCAGCTTCCTGGATGGTATTCACTGGCCTGTGAGAGAGTTGAGCCTCTTCCAATAAGCATGTGGTATGGTCCCAGGCTGGGCAACGGAGGTTCCAGATTCTCCCGCAATTCCCTCCGCACCCCCAGGCTCTTGGCTTCCTGATACCACTTCCCAGGTCCTCATGCTCTTTTCTAAGCCAGGACAGACCAGAGCTGAATGGCCCCTAGAGGAGACCATCCTATTCATCTCCCTCTCTTTCTGTGAGATGTGACAGTGTTTCCTTTGTTTGATTATCTCATTTTGTAACTTTTATTTCAAAGGATACTAATTTTGCAACTTCCCTAGTGCTGATGTTTGACAATCCATATTCACTGAGTTTCTCCTCCCTCACAGTTCACCTCCATCTAAGGGTTTTCATTGCAGATCACCTCGATTGTTGAGTTAGTTCGTTTTCACGCTGCTAATAAAGATATACCCCATACTGGGCAATTAAAAAAAAAGAGGTTTATTGGACTTATAGCACTATGTGGCTGCGGAGGCCTCACAATAATGGTGGAAGGTGAAAGGCACGTCTTACATGGCAGCAGACAAGAAAAGACAGCTTGTGCAAGGAAATTCCCTTTTTAAAACTCAGATCTCCTGAGATTTATTCACTATCGTGAGAACAGCGCGGGAAAGACCTGCCCCCATGATTCAATTACCTCCTGCCAGGTTCCTCCCACAACACGTGGGAATTCAAGATGAGATGTGATTGGTGACACAGCCAAAACGTATCAGTTATCATTACCTCTTTCTCAAGTCTCCATAACAACCAAGGAGCTGCAATGTGAGATAGACCGTACAGTCAGTTACCTTAAGTTTGAATCCAGATTCTGCCACTGATTTGCTGTGATGGAGGATGAGTTACTTGCCTTTTGCACCTCAGTTTACTCATCTGTAAAATAAGGCTATTCAACACTGTACTTATTTGCTAGAGTTGTTGTTACAAAGAACCCCAAACCATGTGGCTTAAATAACAGAAATTATTGTCTCACCATTGCGGAGGCTGGAAGTCTGAGATCGAGGTGTGAGCAGTGCTGCTTCCTTCTGAGGCTGCAAGGGAGAATCTGCACCAAGCCCCTCTCCCTGGCTTGTCTTCTCCTGTGTTTTCTGCGTCTTCTCCCTGTGTCTTTTCACATAATCTTCTTTGTGTGCATCTGTCTCCAAATGTTCCCTTTTCATGAAAACATCAGTCACAGTGGATTAGGGCCCATCTAGATGCCCTCATTTCAACTTGGTCATCCCTGTAGAGACCCTATCTCCAAATAAGGTCACACTCTGAGGTCCTGAAGGTTAGGACTCCAGCATATAAATTTCAAGTGTTGGGGTAAGCTTAGTTCAACTCACAACACACAATCATCTCTACTATAAAATACACTGGAGATGAAATGATGTGTAGGATTTAGATGAGAGCCTGCTTCATGGTGAGCCCTGAGTAGGTGTTACTTATTACTAATGCATTGACTCTCTCCTTAGTGCTCCTTGAGGAAAGATTTTACTGCCTCCAATCTTTTCTACAGGACACTTCTGAGCCTCTCATTACCTTTAGAACTCTCCTGTGAATTCACTCTTAAAATCCCTTGACTTTTTATTTGCAAAGTCTAGAAATGGGAGTTGGAAGACAGAAGATTATTTGAGAACAAAACACCTCCAAGGAGGATCCGATGGCCACTGTGGCCCAGGGGTCCTGGTGGCACCTTTGAACATTCTGCCAGGTGATCACTCTACATGCTCAAGTCCTACCTGCTCTTTGCAGGCAAGGCCTCCTCCCTTCCCCTGGGGCTCCATCCCACATCTTTCCTGGAGCAGACCTTGCCCTCTCCATCTTCTACTGGGCAGGTGGAACTTGTCTGCCTGTGAACCAAGTTCCTAGTTTTTCCAGAAGGAATTTTGGATCTGACTCTGGTGGCAGTGGACCTCACCTGTCTATCTTAGCTTCAAGCAGTGGAATTAGGTGAACCCTATAGGCCAGGGATGTTCTAGCAATTTCCTCTAGCCTCTTCCTATTTCTCATTTGTTCCTGCAACAGACACTTTCTGGACACCTATTGGCCAGTTCCTCCTAGCACTGGTTGTGGGATACCTCGGATGGACCAGCCATGACCCCTGCCCTCAGGAAGTTCACAGCCTAGTGGTGAAGACAAACAGATGTCGGAAGCTGCCCCCTTACTTCTGAATACCCCTCCTGTTCTGTGGATTCAAGATTTAGCCTTCTCCTCTAGGAAGCCTTTCCTGACCATGGGAGTCTGAAGGGTTCATGACTTCTCTTAAATTCCTCTTGCACTTGTCTGTACTGCTTAGCTATCAACCCTCACTTGTCTTCCCATCTCCAACACAATGGAACGCTCTGCAATCTTGCCTCACCAGACTCAGCCTCATTTCTGACTGCACATATAAAAAGAACTACAGCTCTGTTCTAGAAGTCACGGAAACCAGAGAGGCTCTTATCACTGCTCCTGGTTGAGCTGGGCTTCATTCCCTGATGCAGCCCTGCTTATCTGTGACCACTGCTAATGGTGGTGTCAGAGTCCCTGCACGGGCCTGCACCAAATACCCCTGCTCTGCTCTGGTACAGAGCTTTTGTACCAAGGCATGAGCCACAGAAAGAAAGAGCTTCAAGAATAAATGTGCAAGTGCCCTTGATGCCTTGTACTTGAAGAGGGCCTCTCTGTACCAGCCCAGGAAGCAGCCTGGTGTCTTATTGCCCTACGAGCACAGGAACCTGCATTGGTCTTGCAATCTAGCAGAACTCTCACAGGGAAAGTCAAGTGGGTAGCATCACAATTTTAGAAAGTCTTTTAGATCTCATCTCTGTGCAGCCACCTTGCCTCTGCCCTGGGACTCAGCGAGCAGATAGAAACCCCTTTGTTCCTCTCTGGATTGTGACATTCACCCACTAAAGCAACCGGGTCCTTTGAGCTGGATGTGGTGGTGATATTTGACTCATGCAAACAATACTGACAAGAAATGAACCTGTGGGAGACTGCAGTTATGGGAGCTCCATGATTTCAGAAAAAATTTAAAGCTCACCAGGAAGTCAGAAATTCTGTCCCAGCCTCCTAATTCTGCCTGCAATGATTCAGGCCCTTCCCCTTTCTAAGATGTTGGTGAGCCTCGTACAAAGAGATCCCCATGTAGACTTCCCAACTTCACAGCTTCATTAGGGTATGAGTAACAGAACCTTGGAAATAGACTAAGTTCAAGGAAGTAATTTGTTTAATCATCAGGTTTTTGGCTTGACTCTAGGATATAGATTCCAAGTCACATTCTTTCTATGTGACCAGCCTAACCTAAGCTGGCCTATGGACACGATTTTATTGAGTTGATTATTGTTGTTTAGTCTTTACATGAGACTATACGGAAAGCCAAAGAAAGGTGAGGTGCCTGTTAAGACTTTTAGAGGAAACTGAATCCTTTAAAGCCTGCGTTCCATATTTAACCACAGTGCCACACACATACTTCTTTCTCTGCTATTCAAAATGGAAAATATCAGAGAATACTCCACAAAAATGCATTTGAATTCTGCTCAGGAATGGTGTTTTCAAATTCTGCACTTGAGAAGGAGTGTATTGTTATACCATTTACCCTCTCATAGAAATTTTATTGTTTTATTGAAATAATTAATTTGCTATATTAGGAAGGCCAAACATTAATCTCAAACAAAAGCCTAAAACCTGTTTTATTGATATTTAATACAATAGTCTTTGAAACCAATTATATACTGTTCTAATGGCTTTCCTCCACCCTCTTCAAAGCCTCCATTACTGTTTTTAAATACACATGCATGAACACACACCCTCAGGAACATGCACATGCCAGGAAGAGAAAGCAGCTGTTCCTGCTCTCCAATTCCCCAAGTTCCCACACCAAAAATCCTTAATTCTTAAATTCAGTGTAGATAAAATACCCAGGAACTTGTTAAAATGTCGATTTGGTGCTCAAACCTCCTGGAGATTTTGATTTAACAATACAGTTGATATGGTCCACGAGCTGTCCTTGAGAAACACAGCTCTATACCTACAAATTCAGTCTAAACTCACCCTGGCCAAGGCAGAGTATTCTGTAGGAGCTTCCATTGCACCAGTGGCTAGCACCTTTTATTCGCTGAGCTTTAAGTATCTTGGTCAATGCCAGTTAGCTATTCAGGAATTACCTGAGATGAGTTACAGTGCTGATCTGATAACCTCTAATGCAAGACATAGCACAATATTTACCAATGAGAGACTCTCAGTCTGAATCCTGCACTGCAAGGGAGGCCTGGCCTAGTTCCTATTTTAAGCCTTGGACAGGATTGTCACTTGCCTGATGGGATCTCTCAGTTTGTAAACTTTCATATGTTCTTCTCCCGTGGTACTTATCCCTCAACATTGTGTACTGTAGTTTATTTAGTTCATGCTTGCGGTGCCTTAAATAGGTTTAGTTTTCACCTTACATAAAAGCACAATGCCTGGCATCACCATTAAAATCACTAATAGAATCAATAAATTCATTCAAATAAAAATTGACCATACTTTCAACCTCTCTGTCTTCTAAAAAGATAGACCAATAATTCTTGCTCTCACTCAACCAAAGCTAAATCTCCATTTACGTGACTTTCTCATTATTGAGGTATTTATGAATCCTTCAAGTCCAATTGATTAGTCAATGAATTTATTTGCCTAAAGAGACAGCAGAGTTCTGCTCTGTCCTTCTAAGCTGTGTGGCTTTTACCTCCGGAGGCTTGAACTCTTTCAGCTGGAGACTCATTCATTCATTTAATTAGGTGACAAATATTTATTGAACAGTTATTCTGTGATAGGCATTAGTCTCAGCACAAGGGATACAGAGAAGAAAATAAGTAGTTTATGTTCTAAAGAAATGTAATATAGGAAAGGCAGAAAAGCGGCCAATCAAATGATTACCTGCAGTGTGTACAGAGCGCAGCTGTGCGCAAGGAGCATGTATCCAACTCTTCCTAGAGGGAATAGGAAAGAATTGAGAAGATCCTTAAAGAAAACAGGCAGAGCAGGAGAAGGGCATCCCAGATAAAGATCATCTAGAAACCTAGAAGTGAAAAGATGCAGTATGTAATATAGAAACCTTAAGTGACTTCAGCTGGGTTTCCTGGGGCACAGATCTTTGAAATAGAGATTTGCATGCAATACACTTCTTGAGGATTTTCCCCCAGGATGACTGAGTAAGATTGCACAGAGAGAGCCTGTGAACCATGATTAGTTGCGATACAAGCCAGTCTCAACAGGAAGCTCTGGGGCTGGGGCAGCCTGCAACACTGTTCTGTTTAGAGCAAGCACCAGGCTCTCGAACAGGGAGCCTTCATAAGGCTCCATCCCTACTCCCCTCCTCCTGCCATCAAAGGGTATTGCTTTAAGCCAGGTAGATCTCTTCCTTTGGCTGGGGACAATTCTTGGGGAAGGATTTCACTGTAAGCCGTCCACCACCAACACTCCCAGCAGCTGGGGAATAAATGTGTCAGTCCTGAAAGTACATCCGAGTCACAGGGCAGCATCCACTCCAGTAAGCCCAGGAAGTATGAAGTGTGAGAGTGCAGATACCTTGTAAAGGGGGCAGGAAATAAAGCTGGGGAAGTGGTCAGGAGTCAGATTGTAAAGGACACTTGTACATCAGAGGCTTGGATTTATCCCAAGAACAATGGAAGCCATTCAAATGTTTTTAAGAAAGCAAACAAACAAAAACCGTGACCAGTTTTGCATTTTAGAAGGATCTATGAGTATAGTATGATGAGGATGGTTTGAAATCACTTAAGAAACTTCTGAAAACTTTCAGGAAAGGAGTAAAAGGGAGGTAAGAGATTTTTAGAAGGTAAAAGAATTAAAAATGAGTGGCTGATTATGTGTGATTAATGAAGGAGAGAGACAGAGTTATAAAACTGGCGAACAAAGAAAACTTTGGCTTCTACAGTAAAAAGATTCAAAACTACATGCAGAACTTCTTGGTTCCTAAAGTGTAATTCACTTAGGAGGGCCAGCAGTGTAAAAGATGTCTCTGGAGTTGTGAGGGAATAAAGAATGTGATGGTTTAAAAAACGGAGATATTGCTTTCATGTTTCAGTAATTCACATATGACGAGAAAACCACTGGAGGAGACTGGTGGGCACTTGCTGAACAAATTGCATATTTTTCAAGATAGCAGACTCAAACTCAATTAGAATTATTACTAATTAAGAACATGTGAATAAATTTGAATGCCTAAGTGTGTGTGAAGCTCCGTATTTATGATCCTCATGGTCTCAGACTAATAGATTCCTCAACCCTACAGCAGTTCTGTGTGGGGTTATCTAGCAAAGGGAGAAGCAGCAGAGGAGAGAAGATATGCAATTAATTAAAAGGGTATTAGTTCTTGCTCCTAATTAAAATCAACTAAAAATAGGAATTTGACAGGTGTTTGGCCAGAAAGAGCATATTAAACAATATTCAATCTTTAGGGAAAGAGCAGAAAAAAACCACAGAAGCATCCAGAGGCCATTTCCTAAAAGCTACTCTTTTGCAATATAATGCCTTCCACATATTTTAGGAGCCCTCTCCCGGCTTTTCCCCAGAACCAGTAGACATCTATCCTACTCTACACAACTGAGTTATATGCACTCACACCTACCCATACATCCTTATAAAATTTGTTAAATTATCTTATTTGATTATTCCTAAAAAGCAAAGTTTGTCAACTACATCAAATATAAACTCCATAAGGACATGGATTTTTCCCTCTCATTTGTTCACTGATATATCTTCAGTGTTCAGAACAGTGCTGGGGCCATATTTTCTCTGAAAGCTATAGGGAAAGATACTTTCTGGCCCCTTCCAGCTTTTGGTAAGGGTCAGCCGTGCTCGGTGTCCATTGACTTGTAGACAGAATGCTCCAATCATTGCTTCCTTGTTCATGGGCATTCTCCCCATGCCTGTATCTGTGTCTCTTCTGCAAATACCAGCCATGTTGGTGTAGGGCTCGCTGTACTCCAGCATGGTCCCATTTTGACTTAATTACATGTGCAAAGACCCAGCTTCCAAATAAGCTCCGTTCCTGAGTTAGGACTTGAATATTTACTTTCAGAGGACATAATTCAGCCAGCAAAATGTTCTTCCAAGATTGTTTGTTCATACGTATCTTACTCTTGGGGTGTGTCTTCAAGGAAACCAAGTGTCTATTGACATTGCCAAATACTTTCTTAACTCTCTCCTGGGTTTCTCACTGCCCATTTTCCCAAGGTCAAATATAATACATAAAATAGCTCCACTCCCCTGAGACATGACACCTACTGAGATTTTTCTGAATGTAGTTTAGGTAAAGAGTTGGCAAAACAAAAGACACAAAAGAATCGTTGATGTACAGGGATGAGGACAGGTTGAAAACAAGTACTGTTATGAAGGATAAAAGGATTTTAGTAAGAGGACATCCGGGATAAATTTCACCAGTTTCTTTTCTAGTCAGCTGTGTTTCTGATGATAACATGAATTCTTACTTTATTTGCATTTTACTGCATTCCTTATTTATAGAAAAAATTACATACTTATATGTGTGTGTGTATATACACACACATATAATACATTCGCAGGAAAAATTTTCTAATGTCAGCTTTTTATTCAACAGATCCTTATAAAATATGATTTGTTATGCACTGTGTTAGGCACTGGAGGAACAAAGGACACATCACTGACATGGCAAGGGCTGCATTTGAGGAAGATTAAATGGGGCATTATAAGGGGAATGGAATGGAAGAAGACACAGACAGGCTGGATGAGGAGACTGGTTTAGATACTTTTATAGTAGCTCAGGTGAGAGGCAATGAGAGATCAAATTGCAGCATAACCACAGGGCTGGGAGGCGGGAGCTAAGTCAAGATCTTGTGCAAAAGTGAACACAGCATCTTGTGACGTATCAGTCATCAGATGTGGGTAAATAAATGTAACTCATATGACCCTTGGGATTTATTTGTCCTATAGACATACAGATCATCCTGACCTGACATTCCCAATGTGAAAAATTAGTTAGTCCAACACCTTCTCTGTAACACTCCTCGATCCCCTGTCTTCTGTGTGGCTACCTCTTCCTATCGCCTGTGATATTTAGGTTTCTTCTTTGCTGACCTAGACATTTTAATTTATCTCTTGATTCATGCCACCATAAACGCATCCACATTAAGGTCTTTGCAACTTTGTGGACAAGTTTTGGGTCACACAACAAGGTAGTCTTATCAGAGCACACAGGGTTTACCACGATTTTGTAGGAATGCTCTGACATCTCTCTCTTGACCACCCTTCTCAAGCTCTCAGCATCTCATATTTGCCAAATTCTCCTGGCATGTGACCATTTCTTGATCATTTATGTACAGTTTGATAAGAGAAGCAGAATCATTGTGGGTGATATGAAGTCTTTCTCATTCTTTATTTAAATATAAATATAGGCCTTGTTATTGACCTCACGGGTTACCCAGTGTACTTAAGATAGTTATGTATCTGCTTGCCTTTGAGTTTGAAGGCATCGAGGCTGGTGGTTAAGAAGGAAAGATGAATGTGACATGGGAGAGAGAGGACAAATGGAAATTTGTGGGAACAAACTTGATCCCACCTCTCTCTCACCCCCTCCAATCTTAGTGATAGGGTGTAGGTAGTTGAGTGCCCCTCACCACGGAGTTGCACATGCACCTGACCCAGGCCTCAAAGAAGCTGAAGGGGAAGAAGGTCAGGGCTCAAAGGAGCTGAAGGGGAACTGGGAGCCTTGGGCCCGGCCACTGCCCACAATCCCCCAGGGGAATCCACAGATGAGCACCTGGCTGCACACCAACCCTTCAGGTGGCAATACTGCTTATTTTCTGGCTTCCAAATTACATACAGACTTCCTATGTAGTAGAATTGAAAATTCAGAGAAGTAGGAAAGAATTTCCAGCTTAGCTAAGTCATCTGGGTCAGTGGGGCACGATCCCAAATCTACCATTGTTATGGAAAGATGGCCCTGCTGTGTTGTGTTTTCAGGAAAAACGAAAAGGCTCCCAGGTCTGCTTGGTGCTTCCAGATGCCTGGTGACAGGAATTGAGAACACGAGAAGGGTCTCAGCATGCTGAGTTCAGAAACTGTGAAGATTGAGGGATGAGAAATTTAGAGCAGGTGAGAGATCAGCAGCACCTTTGAGAGATCAGCAGCAATACCTCCCACTTAGTAACCTCATTGGAGCTCTCTCTGCTCCTCCCTACATTGACATGTCTTGAGAGGGTCATGGCTGAAAAGCATTGTCAACAGAGAATAGAAATGCAGAAAGAGAAGGGAAGAACTCCAGATCACAGGGGCAAAACTTACTTGCATTTCTGGAGTATATATGAATTAAAAGTTTGATTTTATGTAAATGTCACATACCTTTAATACAGGGCATGAACTTTTCATGTTTATAGGAGAGAAGGGGGATTTAAGTTCTTATACATATTTTAGAAAGAATTATATAAGGAAGGCTGAATTCAAAGAAGGTGAGTCTTTGGATTCAATTCTATCCCTTAAGATCTATTGGTTCATGTCTGCTTTTTGACTTATGGCTTAGGGCTGCTATGAGCATGAACCCAACTACAGGAGACTTTAATTAAAATAGGCACAGTTTGCGAAACATGGTTTATAGGTCAAATTGAAGAGTTCTTTGCGTACATAATTTCAAGTCCCCACAACAACTTTGTATAATCTCTATTATTATTATTTTCTCTATTATCAGACTTTCCTAATCTCTATTTTATAGATAAGGAAGCTGGTTCTCATCAAGATTAAGTGACTTGCCCCAAATTCCACAACATGTAAATGCATAAAGGAGGAACCACATCAATTATCTGCCTCTGAGACACACACTTAAAACGTTTCCTCTGCCGCTTTCACTGCCTAAGGTCCTTGGGCCAACCTGAGACTCATCTGAGGGAAGTGTCTGAGCTTCATGCAAGAGAGTGAGAAATACTAAGTTGGGTGTAATTTACTATGTGCATATGTGTGTGTGTCTGTGCATGTGCACTTACATACCCACACACAAGACACATACATGTATTTGTGCTTACACACACACACACACACACCCCATAAATACAATGTGTTTCCTCAGCCTTGATGGGTTCTGATGGCTAATGCAGAGTCTTTGCTCACATGTCCACATGCCTAGTACTGTGCTAGGTGCTGGGTTAGTCATGAAGAACAGAGATGGTCACTACCACATGAAGCTGGTAATCAAATGGAGGAGGAAAACACTAATCAAATGCTCACACTAATAAACATGGCATTATATTTGATCTTATGGTAATCTCAGTGCACCAGAGATCTATGAGAATTTGTGACACAGGAATGTCTGGCCTGGGGAAGCTGAGCAAGTTTTCTTTAGAGTGAAGGTGAGTTTTTCTGGAAGAACAGTCAGGAGAAGGATGGAGTGGAATACTGAAGACAGAAGAAACAGAGCACATAAAACCCTGGAGCAGGCAGAATGAATGGAGGTATAATTAATTAAACCCTTACAAACATCAATACCAATTTCTTTTTGGTAGGGGGTACCTACGATTTTCTGTAGTTTGCTGGATAACCCCGCCAGGGTTTTGCAGATGTTGGGATGAATGACACGTAGACACCAATGGACGTGTGATAAAGTTTACTATTCACTTGGCAAGCAGCAAAGGGTTTCTCCAAGGAGGAGGTCAAGAGTGAAAGAAGAAAGACAGAGGGTTTGGTATTTTCACTGTGGACGAGGGTTGGAGTCAGGGTGGGAGTACCTTCCCAGGCAGATGGTCATGTTGTCTGAAATGCCCATTGGCCTGATGATGAAGGTTGTAAGCACCAGCGCTTGTGGGGTTGTGTCCAGATGTGTGCAATCATGAAAGGAGGGGCAGGACTTGAAATTTGTCATTGGTCAGCAAAATCAGTCTTTCTCTTTGTTACATAGGTGGAAGTTACTGCAGAGTGACTTTTCATAATTTCCATGAAATGCATGAAAACACCAGTAAATTTTTGCATGGGGTGAGTGCTTCCAGAAGTCAAAGTCAAATAGTCAAAACAGGAACAAAAACAAAAACAAAAACAAAAAACAATGTTTTTCCTGCTGTCAAAGCTATTATCTGAAATGTAAGGAATATACCATGGGTGGTTTAGGGAGTGTGTGCATTTTTGTGCCTGTGTGTGTGGGCATATGTGTCTTTTGCTGTGTGGAAGTACAGAAAGATTAAATAGATTATCAGAGAAGGATGCTGATGAAAGCATTCTTTATTCACTTTTATTTATATCTGGCACCCTACAAGGTATGGGATTATAGAAGTAAAGGCAAAAGAAGTAAAGAAAAGAGAGATCAATGAAAAAGAGTTAAATCAGCAGTTTTCAGTCCCTACAACAGGGGTGTCCAAACTTTTGGCTTCCCTGGGCCACATTGGAAGAAGAACGATTGTCTTGGGCCACACATAAAATACTCGAACACTAGCAATAGCTGATGAACTAAAAAAAAAATTAGCAAAACATAAATAAATAAATGAATAAATAAAAGTAAACCTCATAGTGTTTTAAGAAAGCTTACTAATTTGTGTTGGACTTCATTCAAAGCTGTCCTGAGCTGCATGCAGCCTGAGACCTGTGGGTTAGACAAGCTTGCCCTACAAGATAGCACCATCTGCCAGATGCATTATGTAGGTTAACTCTCCAAACCTTATAAATATGTATTATGTTAGTGTTCATCCAATTTTGCAAATCAATGACCTGAAGTTCAAAGAGTTATGAAAGATCACTCAATTAATAAGTGGTAGAGTTGAGATTTGAGTTGACATTGGATAATTATGTCTAGATTCTTATTATAGTTTACCTGTTGTTTCAAGTTCAGTGTGTTGATTTTATTTAAACTTTTTTCTAAAAAAAATCGTTAAAAGTTTGAGAAATTCCCTTCAGGTTACTCTTGCTATTGACTAATTCAAAACAATTTTCCTGAATAAAACTTTGTATTTCCCAACTTGTCCATTAACTCAGTTATTTTGAAACAAAATCTCTTAAAACTCAATAAACGCTTTTAAAATTTATTGCACAAAACCATATTATATAATTTTTCTCCCTCTTGGAAATAATCATAAAATGCTAATTTGGTCATTTTTACTCTATAACTTTTTTTCAAAGCTGTAGTTGGGAAATGTATTGGCACTACATCTAATTGTATAATATTCCATTTAGAACAATGATACAGAAAAAAAAAATCACCTAGCCCTGAAGTCTCAACATATTTTCTCTCTTTTTAGAGTTTCATTGTGTTTATAATTCCATTCTGATCACTCTTTCTCTTCTTTTCACCTACATTTTTATATTCCCTGTCAGAAGAGATGAATTTGAGACCTCAGGAAACACATAACATTTTTCTGTTTTAGAAATTTCTTAGAATCTTCTTTTAAAACTTCTTTGTTTGAAGATGTTTGACAATTGGAGACTCATAACTGGGAAGTCATTTGCTTCATTAAGACAAATCCTAAAACAAAATTTTTCGAGAGATAGAAAATATAGCCACATCCATCCATCTATCTATTCATCCATCCATTTGTCTGTCTGTTCATCCATCCGTCCATCCATTCACCATCCATCCACCACCCACCCACCCATCACTGTGAAATACTTACTGAGCTATGCCAGAGTAGAGTGAGTGAATCCACCTGTGCTCACATCTACATACTTTCCTTTTATAATGAATGAACAGACCCTGCTCCTGTGTATAGATTTCATCCTCTTCTGTAAATTTTGACTCTGCTCCTGAAATTGTGCTCTGTCTTCTACATCACTATTATTACATCTTCTACTGGATCATTCCTATTAGTAGAAAACACTTTAAATATTTTTCTTTCTTTCTTTCTTTTTTTTTTTTTTTTTTTTTTTTTTTTAGGCAGAGTCTTTCTCTGGCACTCAGGCTGGAGTGCAGTGGCATGATCACAGCTCACTGCAGCCTTGACCTCCTGGGCTCAAGTGATCTTCCCACCTCAGCCTCCTGAGTAGCTGGAACTACAGTTGCACACCACCATGCCTGGACAATTTTTGCACTTTTTGGACAGATGGGGTCTTGCTGTATTGCCCACATGTCCTTCTGAGTACCACTTTATTTCTCTTTTCTCTTAGATAGAATAATTCCTTGAGAATAACTCTATTTTTCTCAAACTCCACATTAGTACATCTTACTGGCTCAGCCTCCAAAATACAGCTTGAATGAGGCCACTTTTCACTACCTCTGTCATCTTCTGCTCCCAATCTTGCTTCCCCTTATCATCAACTCTCCACACAGCAGGATAATCATTGGGAAAATATGTATCAACTAATTAGAATGGAGCCCATCAGTGCCCTCTGCAGCTTCTAATTACACGTAGGTTGTGACCCCACGTGGAATCTGTAGCCCAGCAGTCTTCATTCTTCTTTCTACACTTGTGTCTACACTTGCTTCTCTGTTGTCTTGCCTTTCATTTTCATCTCAAATCATTTTTACTGGGATTTGGTCCTCATCACTCCACTGAACAGGAGCTCTTTCTTAAGGAGCCAATGATCAATTCTCAACCCTCATTTCTTTCACCTGAAAAAGGAATTTATTTTATTATTCCCAAAGTGCTTTCTTCACTGGCCTTCCCGACACTGTACTCAAGCGTCTTCTTTTTACCCCTCACTGTGCTGCTTCTCTCTCAGACATCTGAAGTTCTCCATAACACACGACTCACCTTATCCTTCCCTCCTCTGATGCTCTCAACACTATTTTTAAGGTCTAATTGAATTGTCTTTAGTAGACTTTATTCTTTAGGCAGTTTTAGCTCACAGCAAAATTGAATGAAAGTAGAGTTTCCAAATGTCCCAGCTCCTACCCAGGTACAGCCCCTCCCCGACCTCAAATCAACATTCTCCGTCAGAGTGGTCTATTTGTTACATTTAATAGACCTACATGGACACATCATTATCACTCAGGGTCCACAGTTGATGTGAGTGCTCACAATACTAACTCTGTAGGTGACCTCATCCAGTCCCTTGTCTGGATGGCTGAAGACTCCCAAATTCCATCTTCAGCCCCAAACTGTTTCCTAGTCTCTGCTTTCCTGATGTGTTCATTTGAGTATCTAATTGATATCTCAAATTCAGCAGGTCCAAAATAAATTTTAATTTCTTGATTTCTTCCACATCTTAGAAAATGTCACCAACATTCACTGAAGAGGTCAGGTCAAAATCTGGGCATCACCTCTGATGCCTCTGTTTTTCTCAAACTCCACAGTAGTAGGTCTTGCTGACTGTACCTCCAAAATGCAGCTTGAAGGAGGCTACTTTTCACCTCCTCTATCATGTTCTGCTCCCAATCTTGCTTCCCCTGGCCATCCATTTTCCACACAGCAGGATAATCATTGTTAAAATATATATCAGCTAATTAGACCACAGCACATCAATGCCCTCCCCAGCTTCTAATGACTCATAGATTGTGACCCTGCATGAACTCTGTAGCCCAGCAGCCTATATTCTTCTTTCTGATGTCATCTCCCCCTGGCTCTATCTCAAGCTTTGCTCTCTAGAGGATTGTCCTTCTTACTCCTCCTTGAACAAAGGCCGGCATCAAGCCATTTGAACTGATGCTTCCGAAGGTAGACACAGAGCTCACTCCCTGCCTTCAAGTGTCCCTGCTCCAGAATTCCTCCTGTCACCCTTCTCCTGTCACTCTCCCCTTCCTATCCTGCTTATTTTTTATGCAACATTTATTAACACTTAATTTACATTTGATTTTTTTTTCTCAGACAGAGTCTTGCTCTGTCACCCAGACTGGAGTGCAGCGGCATAGTCTTGGCTCACTGCAACCTCAGCCTCCCAGGTTCAAACAATTCTCCTGCCTCAGCCTCCGGAGTAGCTGGGATTACTGGCGCCTGCCACCACACCCAGCTAATTGTTTGAATTTTTAGTAGACACGGGTTTCATCATGTTGGCCAGGCTGGTCTCCAACTCCTAACCTTGTGATCCACCTGCCTTGGCCTCCCAAAGTGCTGGGATTCCAGGCGTGAGCCGCCGCGCCGTTTGATTTACTGTGTTACACATTGACAAACAGGATAGTGCCCTGTCTCCTCTCTAGAGTATAAACTCCATGAAGGTAGGAACTGCGTCCTGTTCACTGCCCCAATAATTAACACGTCTATTGAATAAGTCTTCAATAAGCGTTTCTTCAATAAAAGGTGCTAATCCTTTTATCAGTGGGGAAAGTATGTGACTGCAAGTAACTGAAAACTCAACAAACACTGGTTTAAGCTTATAATGGTGTATTTTTAATATAAAATAAAAATATGTGGAGGTAAAAGGCCAAGCTGAGTGCAGCTGCCCAGGGGTGACCAGGGACCCTGATTCTCGTCCTCCTGTGGCTTTTGTCCTCTGCATGGAGTGCAGTGCTGCTTTTCCAGCAGGGAAAAGTGTGCAGGGCACCACATTCCAGGCTAAAGGGAAAAGGGCTGTCTACTAGGAAGACTTTGCCTTTTTATTTGGCAAAGGGTTTCTGTCTCTCTTTCCTTGGGCAGAACTTGAGCTGGGCATGTTTGCAGCTGAAGCTCAGTTCTGCTCTGACAAAGCTGATCTCTGTTAAGAGGGAGGGAAGGGAGAATGTGGAGTTGCAGGCAATGAGCCACAAAAAGCCCTGTCTGCTACAAGCTCCGTGAGTGCCAGGCCCTGTGCCACCACACAGTATGGAGATATCTTCTCTCAAGGAATGTGTGCTGTGGAGAAGATGGAGGGTAAAAATAATCATCATAAGGAAACCAAAACTCTTGTGAAAACTCAGAAGGAGCTATTGGATACTTGGGCTGTCAATCAGAAAACACTTCCCAAGGCTTGTGATTGTATCTTGAAGGAGGCTTGCTAACTGGAAGATTGTCTTCCAAGCACAGGGAAGACTATTCACAAAGGCATGCAGTTGTGAATGTCTAGAGCATGCTTGAAAAAGGAAACTTGTTTAGAATATCTGAAGCATAGATTAGCAGTGCCTGGGGGTGGGCAGGGAGGTAGAAACTGTGGGTTACAGAGAACTTTCAGAAGACTTTAAGCAGAGGAGTAATAGAATCGATACATTCATTTCTGAAAGTTCAATCACTTTCCATGAGGAGGAGGCACTAAAGAAATGGGGACTTGAAGCAGGGAGATAAATTTGTAGATGACTGTCTTGGTATTAAATCAACCCTCTCCCAAACTCATGTTAGCCTCTTGTGTTACAGGTAGGTGTGACTAAATGTGGGCGTTGCTTAGAGGAGTGGTCATAATTTCTAATGGCCTACAGAAGCTGGCAGGTAATGTCTTATGGGAATCAAACCACATCAGAGGCACAGGGAGTAGTGGGACTGTAGCAAAATGAAGAGTGCACCTCCTCTTCCCAATGAAGACAGGCAAATTTCATTTAAAACAACATATTAAATGCTGTGCCTACGAGAAAGATCATCAAGATAAATTTTGTCCAATGTTACTGGCTCCAAGCACAAATAGTAGAGTAACCTTTCATTTAAACAGATACAGTTACATACATCATGCAGGAATATGGAGGTTTGTAACCCCACAGGTTGAACTGGAAACAGAGAAAATTGGATATTCTTGACTCATTTATAGGCTCCCATGACGGGCATTGAATTGAGCCAACCAGAGGAAGAAATATTCTCAATTAGGGGATTTAATGACAAAGGCCAGCGTTTGTGTCACTGAATATGAGTTTTTGCAGCACCCACAAAAATGGGAAAGAGAAATGGAAAAAGTCCAGTTTCCCTCAAAACAAACCTGATTTTTAAACCACAATAACAATACAAGACTTAAAAAAATAAAAATAGTTGTTGGTGCCTTACAATATGCCAGAAATTCTTTCACATGTAACTTCACTCTATAATATCCCTGTAAAAGAAGCATTATTACACCCATTGTATAGATAATAAAGCTGAGCATGGAGGGGGTGTGTAATGTACCTGAGGTCACAAAG
The DNA here is from genome assembly GCA_963573385.1 of Cacajao melanocephalus. Classification (NCBI taxonomy): domain Eukaryota; kingdom Metazoa; phylum Chordata; class Mammalia; order Primates; family Pitheciidae; genus Cacajao; species Cacajao melanocephalus. The sequence goes on from CAUYLG010043209.1 coordinate 34,903, forward strand.
CCAGTTTATGCAGGATATCAGATTTCACTTAACCCAAGTCCAACAGTTGTTCCCAATATGAGATCGTTTCCTATTTATGTACCAAGAGAATAAAACAGTGTTAATCTGAATTCCCTGGCGTTATGCCTAAGTGAGTGAGAACTCCGGTTTGAACTTGCTTTTCTTTTACAAACATTAACGTGTACCTCTCAGCTGGCAAGAAACACTACCCACTTCCCTGCAGAGTCAAGCCGAGGGGTGAATTGAGGTGTGCAATGAGGCCTCAATCTCGGTTTCATCATGTACTGAAGAAAAGATAGATCTAGGTCAGATTGAGGCACATTCATTTCATGTTTATTGAGAACCTACTCCTTACGAGGTATAGTGTCAGCAGAAGGGAATCAATAGCTGTTTTCTGACTGATAATTGATGTTTCCACCAAAATTCAGATATTATTAACAATTAGACACCCTCTCTTCTGTGCCTTAGGTGCTATTTATTTTCTGATTTGGTATTGACTGTATTTTACTTGAATTCAGGTGTGTACCTGCTTCTACAGAGGAGGCTCGAAGTATCCACATTTCCTAATCCCCATTTTGCTTAGCATGGGTTCTGGCTCAGAGTAGAGACTTCATTTTTAAAATAAATAAATAAATAAATAAAAAGACAAATAAGCATTCCACTGGGCACCTACCCCCTTCTCTAGACATTGTCTAAGCCACTACCTCATGGCAGAATGAAGAAATTTATTTTCACATGGAAGGAACGACCACCCGTGTGGCTCTCTCCCTTCTCCTACCGGGGTGGGGGAAATAGGGAGAAATAAATAATATACTTTCACAGCCTTCTCATTATTATTTCTGGGAAAACATAATAAAGCTACAGCTGGCAGGCACTTATTTTTTTCTTAGCATTTAATAATAGAATTAATTGCTAAGTGGAGAGCTTGCAACCCCCTTTCTGTTGCGAGTTGCCCTCTGCTATCATTATGAATAGATGGAAAAATCAAAGCTAATTATCATTCAGAATGTTTGAAGAAATACACTGAACCACACACACAAAACTCATTTTACCTTCTACCCTGGCCCTCGGTTATAAAGTTGAAATAGGCACACATGCATATACAAACACACACACAACACACACACAGTCTAGGGTACCAACAATTCCATGGATAATTAACTATTCCAAGAATTTAAGTTTTTGTGCTGTAGCCATTGACTGTAGTTTGGCCCTTTCGCATAGAGCGAGACCAGAGCTGGTTGGAAGGCAAGGACTTGGGTTACCTCAAGAAGAGGACTACCAAGCAAGCTTGCAGCTTTTCTTCCCCAATCATAGAATGACTGACCTCTGAGCTACCTATGCCACTTGGCCATGTGTAGTGTCAAAAAGCAAGACTGGAGGCCACAAAAGTGGAAATACAACCCATTTCCCACATGTGGACATCCAACCGTCTTCTTTTACAAAGGAAAGGGCCATAGGTAGGGAATAAATACAGGTAAAAGGGGAATTTAGAAAGGTAAGACCTTTCATGGTACAGGGTAATATGCAAACATGACACAGAAAAGAGTAGGATAATGACAAAGAGATGACTTTCTTCCCTTAGCGATGGAATCCCTGAAGGCCTTCCAAAAGAGATCTGAAATCAGTGATGGCTACTTGCAAAAACAATAGCTGTTGAGGAAATAGATTGTAAGAATGGAGGTGGTAAGACTAATTTCCTATACGGTTTTTGATGTTATATAAGGACATCAATATTTAATCTTCAAAAAGTTAGTCACTATTCTCAATTAAATATAGATTAAGCACATGTCAAAGATTCTCTTTAACCCATTAATGAACAGGAGAACCAGTGAGATGCTATACTTAATTCAAAGAGCATTAAGAAGCTCAAAATGGATGCAGACACAGCTGGAGTACAGAGCTGGCTAACGTCAAACACGGACACCAGCCTAAAAGGTAATAGTATATGTTCCTCCACATAAGAATTATTTATACGACTAACAGGAAAACATGTGCAGGTTAACATGCAACATCACAAAGTCGAGGCCTCTAATTGATAGGAAACAGTCACACTCAGCACATCCTTCTAGTTCATGTTGAGGTGGCCTCTGCCAGCATGTGACATGGAAAGGCCCCGGTCTCCACCTCTTAGACTTATTTCCAGGTTTTGGATCATTTTTCTGACCATCCATGGGGGGTATCCAGTGAAGTGAAAGAAGAATGGAGGGGTAGGACTGGAGTGGAAGAGTGCTTTAAGGATGAGCTGCTGGCTGCTGGGTGGAGAATGGTGTGATGGAGACATGTAAAAGTTTTGCTGCATGTGATATTAAGCTTCTTTTTAAAACTCTGTTTGGGAAATCTTTAAGCAATTTACATTACCTGTTAATGCATTATAGAGTTGGGTCAAGATGCAAGATGGGCACACAGGGACCAGCTGGGGTCTGCTGGCAGGAGTCATACAAGCTCCCTGTCCCTGCATTACATCATCGATCCTCAGAAGAGGCCTCTCAGGTGGATCCCGTTGTCACCACTTTAGAGATAGAGTAACTGAAATACAGAGACATTACACAAGTCGCCCAAATTCATCCACAGAGCAAGTATTAACCTGGAGTTGAGCCAGTTCTGCTAAACTCTACCTGGTGCTTCATTTTTTCCATGAACTTTCCAGATGGCAAGAGTCAGAAAAAGGAAGGCAAACTGTCATTCTTCAGCTTTGAAGGCAGGAAGGCTAAGGGTATGTTGTGGAATATATTCCCAGAAAGCATGCTCATTTGAAATATCACTCCATAATTTTCCCTTTTTCTCTATTTAGTTTCCGGCCCCCAACCCTCACACACCTGCAACCATTTCATTGGGAGAGCTAAGCTGAAAGACTTGACTTCCTGCTCCAGATAACCAAGGCCACCTAGAACCAGGAACCTTTGCTCAGCTTGAATTTCATACTAGACTTTCAGAATTCTGTAGTAAGGCAATAGTTATTTCGGGAGGAAAAGGGGTTTAGCTAGGAACTCTCAATGCTTGGATTTTGCTTATCAGGACTTGAGGCTGTTAAAACTTAAAACAAAGGCCAGGCATGGTGTCTCACATCTGTAATTCCAGCACTTTAGGAGGCCGAAGCAGACGCATCACAAGGTCAGGAGTTTGAGACCAGCCTGGCAAATACAGCGAACCCTGTCTTACTAAAGATACAAAAAAAATTAGCTGGGCGTGGTGGCGCATTCATGTAGTCCCAGCTACTTAGGAGGCTGAGACAGAAGAATTGCTTGAACCTGGGAGGTGGAGGTTGCAGTGAGCCGATATCATGCTACTGCACTCCAGCCTGGGTGACAGAGCGAGACTCCATCTTAAAAAAAAAAAAAATCACAGAATAACTTGCAGGGATAGAGGTGAGAATGGAAGGTGAGGAAGGCAGAGATGAGACCCTTTGGTCTATCTTTCCATTTGGGAGCCAGACCTCTTCTGAGAGGCAGACACTATCTAATAAATGTGGGAAGGAGATGCCTCTAGGACCATTGGGGTGGGCCCTGGACCTCTGAGAACAGCCTGCGAGGCTGCAAACTCACCTCCCTGTGGTGCCAGCAGGTGGTAGAAGGGGCAGGCTTAGCCATGGCTGAGGGTGAAGTCCAATCAGCTGGTGGGAAGTCCTCTTCCCAGAGTCTCACAAGACAGGTGCGCAGAAAGCTGCTAGGGGTAAGTGGGACTCCCAATAGATCACAGGCTGCTAAGGAAGACAGGTCAACTAGAAGAGTCTAAACAAGAAGGTTCCCAAGCACAGGAAACTTGTAACCAGAACAGTGAAAGATTTTAAATTGCCATCAGTGGGCACCTACCTGTACAATATCTGTGCTAACAGGAGCATGTGGGACCAGCCACACCCACTGGTCCCACAACCAGTTTTCCATCCCATGATCTTTTCTTACCAACATGTAAGAATTATCTCCATGTATGGGTATGAATCGTTTCATGATTGTACTTATGAAGCAAATATCTTTAAAAATTTTTTTTGTTTTCTTTTGGTTAACATAAAATTCTAATTTTAATGTAGGCTAATGTATCATCCTTATCTTTTAGATTAGGGCGTTTTGCATTCTAGTTAAGGAAGCCCTTTCTACCACAAGGAACTGAAGATATTATCCTACCAACTGTGTCAACCTCTAGAAGACTGTTTTGTTTTTTACTTTTCACTCGCTACTTTAATATGGTATGAGATAAAATCAAGTTTCATCTATTTTCATAAATGGTCCCAACTTTGTTTATTGAAAAGACCTTTTTTTTTTCTTCTCTATTCTCTGCAGTTTCACCTCTAACATAAATCAGTGTCCATATAAGTCGATGTTAATTTTGGTGCATTAGTCTGTCCCACTGGTCTCTTGTCTATCCATGTGCCCCTTGGCACCCTGGCTTCATGACTGTAAATGTTTAATAAATTGTGATAGCCATTAGAGAGGTTTTCTGTGTAGTAATTTCTTCAAGAGTACCTTATTCTTGGTCCAACGCATTGCCATATAAATTTTAGAATCAACTTTTCAAGTTCCACTCAAGAATACTGTTTGGATTTCGGTTGAAATTACATTAATTTTTTAGATATTTTGGGAAGACCTGTCATATTTAATTAAAATTTTGAATCTTTCCATCTGTGAGCATGGTATATCTCCCATTAGAATTTCTTTACCATAGCTTTTATTTATGTTTTAGTGTGCAGATATTATATATGTATATATTTGTTATTTTTCCTATGTATTTAATTTTTAATCTATTATAAATCATAGCTTTTCTCTTAAAAATTTATTTTAACTCCTGATTGCTGATACACAAAAGTAGAATTGATTTTATGTTTGCACTTTATATCTAATATTTCACTAAGTTTATTTGTTTTAATATTGTATCTAGAGATTCTTTTGAATTTCTTATGTAGACAGGGAATCAAATCATCTCTGAAAATTTTTTTTTCCAAATAATATAACTTTAATTTCTTGCCTCTCCTTTTGATATAGACTAGAACCTACAGTGAAAAGGTCAATAGAACCTTCCTCAGGTCAGAAAAGAAGGCTTTCAATCAAGAATGAATGAGGGCAATATTCACTATTAGTGTTTTCCCATAAGCCCTTTATCATGATTTCTCCGGGTTGCTCAGTTATTTTTTTCCCCTTCCTTCCTTCATTTTCTCTCTCTCTCTCTCTTTCCTTCCCATCCTTCCTTCTCTTTCTCTCTTTCTCTCTCTATTCCCTTCCCTCTCCCCTCCCTCCCTCCCTCCCTCCCTTCCTTCCCTTTCTTTCTTTCTCTCTCTCTTTCTTTCTTTCTCTTTCTTTGTCAAATTTTATCCATCTTTTTATATCTCTTGAGAGGATCATGATTTTTCTCCTAGATTATATAAATTTGATCATTTATAATAATTTCTTATATGAAACCAATCTTGCAGGTTGAATACAGATAACTTAGTAGTAATATAGTATCATTTTTGTACATTCCTGGATTTATTTCATATTATTTATTTAGGATTTTTACATCTATATTCAACAGTGCAATTGACCTACAATTTTTTCTTTCTTGCTATGTCCTTGTTTCAGAACTAAGACTATGGTGGCTCCTAAGACACATTGAGGTGACCTCTCTCTTTGTCTTTTCTTTAGAAGAGTGTCTTTTAATTTTTCTATCACTTTTTTGTATAGACACATTTATCTATATATTTATAATGTTTGTGCTTCTTCATGCCTATCTGCGTCATGACCTCTCCACTTAGGATTTTCTTTTCCCTTAAGACACCTTTACCATTTACTTCGTTTCAGGTTTGCTAGTGATAAATTCTTTCAGATGCAGTTTGAATGAAAATCTCTTCATTCTCCCTTCATTCTAGAAGGACAATTCTTACATGATATAAAGTTTCATGGCTGTAGTTATTTCTTGCAGTACCTTGAAGATATCACTCTAGTCACTTCTGGTTTCCTTTATTTAACTGAAAGGTCAACTGTAAGTCCATTTTTTAAGTCGTTTGAAAGTAATCTCTCTTTGTAAACCTGTTTTTAAGAATTCCTCTTTGGCTTTGATTTTTAGCAGTTTTGCTGTGAAAGCCTTCAAGGTGCATTATTTTTATTTATTCTGCTTGAGGTTCTTAGGGATTCTTGAATCTTTGCTTAATGTCTTTTTTCACTTGTTTTGAAATTTTTTCATACATTATCTCTTGAACTATTGAATTTGTCACTTGCTCTCTCTTGTCTTCCAGGATTCCTACTTCATGAATTTATTTTAATTTCATTTTGTCTAATTTGTTGCTTATTATCTTTTCTGTGTTGACTAATTCTCTCTTCAGTATGTCTAATCAGCTGTTAATCAGATACATTGAGTTTGTAATTTTGGTTATAATATTTTTGATTTTTAAACTTTCTATTTGTTTCTTTTTAACAAATCTGCTATGTCATCTTTACAGTATTTCAGTTTCTCTACCAAAACTCTCAGTCCTTTTTTGTGTGTATGTATTTGTTTGTTTGTTTTAGCATTTTGTAACACAGTAATCATAATTATTTTAAAATATGTGTCTGATTAATACTTGGAAGCTCTGTGGTTTTATAATTGGCCTGTATTCTCTTTAGTTCTTGTACATGTTGTCTTGTCTCTTCACTTGCTTTTTTTAAATCAAAATATTGTTTGTATAAATTTTTTGAGACTAGGACGATATTCTCTTCCCGCAAAGAGGGTCTCTGTGCAGTGCCTTACTCTTGTGAAAAGCTTATTGGGTTCTAATGCAATTCATCTGCATATTAGTTGTGGTCCCAATGGTTGTATATGAATTGGTCAAAAGTACTGTTCAATTTCTTGCCCTCAGAGCCACCTTTTTTCATATTGACCAAACAAGATCATTCACAAATTATTTTTGAAAAATAAACAATATCATAGTCAACTAACAGATAAATAGAAATGAGCAATTCAAAAATGGATAAATGAAAATATTAATAACAAAAGGGCGAACAAAAGTCTTAATCATTAGACATTGTAAAAATATGGAAATAGCCCCTGGAATCACTCCTGGATCAAAGAAGGATTTAAAAAAATTAATACAGACTATTTAAAAAAAATAGCCTTGAGACTATTACATATAAACATTGGAGAAGCATAAATATTCTACTCCAAGATATAGTTATAATCCTAAGTATTTTTATCATTAAGCCTTAATGGTAAATGAAACATTTAACTCAGACATTTGATAAGAGAACAATATTAAATTAATTTAATATTGTTAAATTAATACTATTCCTTCTTTAAAGGAAAAGAAGTAGAAGAATATATTTAGGACAAAAGCAGGCATTAACAAATTAGAAAAAAATGTGAAATATGTAAATATCAAGAGTTGTCTCTTTAAGGAAAATAATAAAACATATAAAAACCGACAGATCTCACTAAGCAAAATAAATAGAAAGAAAACATAAATACATTCAAATAGGCATAAGACCAGAGGATATGGAAACTGAAACATGTAAAAAAAATCAAAAATTAAATGATCTTAATATTCTTTAAAATCTATCTTAATAAGCCATGTAATATCCATATCTTTATATGGCACTCAGTAGTCTGTTTCTTAACATTTTTTTTCCTTCTTTTATGCTTTCCAGAGTTTATGTTTAGTCTGTATTATGTTTAAAGTCAGAAGAAAATTGTAGCTGTCATTTTGGTCCCATCTTCCTCTCTCAAATCCTAAAGAATCTCAGGGACTGGAATTCATTTTTTCTCTTTCTATAAAAACTTGGGCAAGCCTCTCACTTTCCTGGGCCTCCATGTAAAAAGTGAATAATCTCAAGAACCCACAGGCTGGAAGGCAGTTCTTCTGCTCACTGCCTCCCTGTGCAGTCAGGATAATCAGGGCTCACTGCCAGGTGTCTTGGAAACCATATCCCTGATGGGTTTCTTGGTTAGCTGGGAACTAAGCAGAAGCCCTTTGCACTGGCCCAGCTACTAAAAAAATCTCCCAGAAATTAGAAATGGAAAAATATTTCCAATTATGAATTTGAGAGATGAAATCACTCATCTAGAGAAAATGAGTCCATACCTGGGAAGAAGACTGCCCGGAACTAATGGAGGGAAGGCTGCCGAGGAGGACAGCGTCCCTTAGGTTGGCCCCAGGGCTCTTTATCCTGTGGCCTTTTACCTGATGGGAGACTCAGTGGCAAGTGTAGGAAGCTACATGTTCTCATCTGTGCTTGAAGGCATGTTTCACAAAGCCCCTATCTCTTTGAGGATGTGCAACTCTCCAGTAGGACGCTTTGAAGAAGAAACAGGATGTAACACATGTCCACCATACCTCTTGCCTGGGGCAATGGTAGAAAATGCACAGGCTCCCAAGCCCTCAGAATAAGGTTAGGTTCAAGAGTGATGTTCAAAATATCTAACAGCCACTGAGGTCAGGAACCAAATAATCAGAATAGACCACAGCCTTTGTCCTTGTGTGGGGTCCAGAAGGCCTGTGCAGTACCAGGAATATATCCTTTAGTTGGTGGATTTGGGTGTGGTTTGGGATTTCCAAGTCGGGCAGAGGAGAAGGACAAGGGGCTTGAGAGAAGGGGCTCTAGGAACTTGGGGAAGTGATTTGCCGAGCTGTGTAAAGCATGCATTTCAAGATCTTCGCAGCCAGTATGTCCGACGGGACTTCTATCCTGGTCAGTGCCCTCCTAGATCTCCCCAGACTAGCCCACATTTATAATCATCACAATGTGCATCACAGCCTGCTATAAAGATCTGATCATGTACCTAGTGTCCCAACCAAGTAAAAACACGTTAAAGGCAGGAGTTATGTCCTTTTAATAAGTGCACCCAATGTCAAGGGTGATGCCTGCCTGGTTTCTGTTTCATGGCTGGAGAATTTGCAGGAGTGAGTTGCAGAGAGCTGCCCAGGTGTCAGGGCAGGGATGGTGGACACAGTGGGCAGCCTGTGGCTGCTGTCTTGCCATGGTGAGGCAGCGTGAGTCTCCACTAGGAAGTGGGACTGTAGGAGGTGGCCAGCTCAGGCCTGGATCCCACCCTCAACCCCCAGATCGGCTCCCAGGCTCCACCCAGGGTGGCAAGAGAGGGCAGCCAGTGCCAGTAGTCAGGTCGGCACTCTGCCTCTGTTACTTTGTTTGTCCAGCTTTCTGTGCAGATCCTGGAGCATCCAGAGATAGCATAAAGCCAGGGAGGGAGGAGAAGGAGGAGGAGAGATGGAAGAAACCACACTCCTCCTTCCTCCGATGCTCCAGGAGAAGAACAGCTCCCTGGACTGGAAGATTCCATTCAGACAGTACTAGTCTTTTAAAATAGCTGACGATGACTCTTAATTATCTAATATAATTATATGTAATTGAGATCTGGCACAAGCTGGAGAAAGAAATCAAGCTTTTTATATCTGTCCCCTCACTGAGTTTAGCTCACATAATCCACTGGATACGCATCTACCCTTACAACAAATACTTATTGAGAAACTATTACAGATAAGAAACTGCCCTGAGGAGGAAGGTCCTGTGGATACAAATTTGTAAATGATCTCTAACCTTGGGGGTCTCAGTCCAACAGTGGGAATGGTGGCTCTGCAACTCAGTACAGCATAACACCAAGAGGGCTATCATAAAAGCATAAGAATGTTAAAAATTACCGCGGAGAAAGATGAGGTAATTGCCTAGGTGGCTGGCAGCTGTGGCCTCTGCCCTTGCGTGCCCATGCTGTGGCCACTGTGTGATGTGAAATGCCCAGGTAGACTGATCCTGCCCGTCGGTAGGGGGCGCTTTTGAAGGAAGTAAGATGGGAACAGACTAGCTAGGAGGCCAGTGGATGTGAGGCAGGATGCCGTGTAGGGACAGAAAGAAAAGACAAGAACCCATTTTGATCGAATTGCTCACTGGGAACATCTTTTATTTTTACGAATATCAAACTAATTCTCCAAGTCAGCGTGGACTGGAGAGTGGCCAGTGAAATGCAAGCCGCTGAAATTGCTTAATTAAAGGCATGATAGCCGATATTCGTTTAATGCTTTAGTTCATGGTCGCTCTTTCTTATCTCATAGCAAGGTCCAGGCCTCAGCATCATGCAGAGAACACTGCATCATGCAGAGAACATTTAGAGGCCAGCATCAGAGCCTCTGGCATAACTGCAGGAAGGGGTTCTCGTCTTGGTGGCCCCAAGTGGAACACCTTTCCAATGAATGCCCCACCTATAGGGTGGGCATATGGAGGGTGAAGGAGAAGTTATCACGCTTGTGGTTTCAGGACCCAGAGAGGATGAAAAAGCAGAGGTGACTGAGTGTCTGGGGAAGAAGGTGATAAACAGCTTCTCAGAGCTTGCAGCACAGACGGCTCCATTCATAACTTGTTAAATGGAAGCTCAGGAATGCTTTCAACAGGCAGGGACATCTTATCTGCAGCACGGATGAGAAATTTCACTCACAACAAAGCTCAGCATAGAAAGGGCTCTTATCTCGAAGTCCAGAATGAGGATATTAGTAACAGTGCCTGCTTCTTTCTCAAACCCTATTAGCGTCAGGTAATAGGTTTCACCAGTGGCTTTTAGCATTTGCTCAGCTGCAGAGAGCTACTGAAAAAAGAAAGTTTCTTTGGAAACAAGAAGATTTATACTGAGAAACATTACCCAATCATTGAGGTTGCTATTGATTCAGGTATTTCTGAATAGTTGCGTGGAAAGCATTTCTGTAGAGTGAGTCAGGCTTTTCCCCTTCACTTTTGTTGTGAAGATGAGAGTAGCTGCTTCTGGGCAAGGTTTCAGGAAACCTCACCAAAAAAAAAAAAAAAAACAACTCTGTATGTGTGTGCGCACACGTGTGTGTTTGTTTCTGTGAATGTACATGTCTTTATGATTTTATGCTTTACTGAAACTAAAGCATTTGTTTGAAACTAAAGGAATGAGAAAGCTTCTAGGGAAATTCATGAATTTGTATACAAGATATCTGTGGCTTTTTAAAATTTGTACTGGAGAGCAGGGTCATGCTGTAATTAATGACACAAGTACATATACAAAGCACTTCTGCCTACATTATTGGAGAAAAGGCGTGAAAGAGGCAGGTGAGAACTACGCTTTCTATGAGGTCGGAGCAAACAGCAAATGTGAAAGCCCGAAGTCAGCATGTTCCTGAGATGCTCCAGAAAGAGCCAGGAGGGCAGTGTGGATCTAGCTGCGTGAATGAGGAGGGGAATTGTAGGCAATGAGGCCAGAAAGAGAACTGATGTGTGATGGTGTGGGTCCGGCTCACACACCATTACACATCAATTCTGGTGGCCAGTACAGTGGCTCCCGCCTGTGATTCCAGCTACTGGGGAGGCCAAGGCAGGAAGTATGGCCTGAGGCCAAGAATTCCAGACCTGCCTAGGCAACAGAGTGAGGCCTTGACTCTACAAAACAATAAAAAAAAAAATGCCCAAAGAACCATTCTAAGGATTTCAGCCTCTGTGTCTGTGAGATGAAAAGCTAAGGGAAGCTTTTGAACCCAGGAGTGTTGTGATGGGATTTTCATTCTGAATGAATTCCACAGGTTGTCCTGTTGAGAATAGAATTAAGGAGGTGGGCGGATAGAGAGGCTCAGAGTTGATCAGTGGGTGATTGCAATCATTCAAGTAAGAAATTAGGGAATTTCGCGTAAACTAGAGGCCATGGAGGAGGTTAGATGAAGTCATTTTCTGGATGTGTTCTGTGGAGCCACTAGGACTGTCGATGGATAGGTTATAAGTGTCATAGAAAGAACGGAAGCAGGGATGACGCTGATTTCCAAGACAATCACTCCATCTCCTTTTATTTAGAAATTCTGGTGCCCCAGCGGTGTTGGTGTTGGAAGCTGGTGAGCAGCAGTTGGCCTCACACTCGTGGCCCATGACCATGAGGAGCCGTTCCCCGCAGAGGAAGGTCCAGGCCCTGGCGGTCACATTCTGCAGGGGTCATGAGGGTAAGGGCCCACTTGGGGGAAATCCCATACCCACTGATCCATCCTGATAACCAAATCTTGAACAGACTGTACTAGAAAAATGAGCACCCCTCACACCTTTTCACTAAAGGCAGGACTAGAAAGAGGTGGGCAGGGCGGGGGAGAGTTGACGTCTCAGAGCACCGGAAATCCAATAGTGGCAGGTGCTCAGCGAGGCCATGCTGGCCACCCTCTGTTTGCTTTTCAGACCCCTCTACCTCCTTCGGAGTCCAGCCCATGCCCCAGGACACACCCTTAGGGACTACATCTGGGGCCTTTGGCTTCAGGTTGAACCTGAGTATTGAGGAGTGCCCGCATAAGGAGAGTTAGAGAAGGGTCAAGTGTGTATCTATTTGTTTATTCATCGTATTTGTTTCTCTGTTTCTCCTTTAACATCTTCTTTTATGTAAAATAAATTATTTTCAGTATACTGTTAGGTCATATATTAAATTTTATGTCTATATATACTGTCTCCTTAAGGGAATGCAATACATGTCTTTAACTCAAAACAATCTAAATTAATAGTGGCTTAATTTTTGTAATACATAATAACTTTGCACATGTATCTTTCTACACCCTTGTCCTTTCTCTGCTGGGCTCAGGGTCTGGTTGCATCTCCTGACTCCCCTGAGGCCCCCACCCCCACTTGGTGTCCTTCCCACACTGCTGACCTCTCTTGGGGCACAGCTGCTCCCACCCCCTCACCCCCTGGCTGGAAGGGTTGGCAGCTCTAGGATGTTATTAGCCCAGGAAAGTGGACTGTTCTCGTGCTCACCCTACACCTTGCCTGCTTTTTATTAATAAACAGTTCCTTTAGTGAATTATACTAAAATTATTTACTCTGGGTGTGCCATCTACTTTCTGCAGAAATATTGACTGATACAGAGGCATACATTTTGGATTTTCAAAGGCAGTTAAGAACTATAGCCTAGGAATTATAACTTTGAAGACTGTTCATTGAAGCATAATTTTTAAGTGTACAATCTGATTAGTTTTGACACATGTAAATAGTCCTGCAACCAAGATCACGATCAAAATGTAGAGCATTTATATCAAGATGTTTTGAAATTTTCCAATTCCCCTTTGCAGTCCAATCCCCTACTCCACACCCCGGTCCCTGGAGACCCTTGCTCGGGTTTCTGAGGTTTTGTCAGCATTCTGACTTCAGCTGGCATGTCCTCTGCAAGATGTCCCAGCCTCATGGAAGTGATTAAGTATACAATCTTTTAAACAGAAAGACTTTGCATGCCTCAGAAGAGCTTAGGATATTTGAATTCATTTCAAAGCCAGGCTCTATGAGTAATAGGATGCTGTCAGCTACTGAAAGGCAAGGAAGCAGGATAACAATCGAAAGGAAAGATCGGCATTGCCTGGACACAGATCTCACTCTGAGATGGAGTTCCCAGGGGAGATATGGACATCCTTGACAGTTCAGAAGGGAGGAATGGGCTCTGGAGTCCAACAAATGCCAAGTTTAGATTCTGGCTCTGCCACTAACTAGCCTGTTGTTTCAACTCTGTGGACTTCTACTAATCTTTTTCTACGTAAAGTAGAAATAATCATACGTTACTTATGTATCATTGCGAAAATTAAAGTGTATTATTGTATCGAATGAGCCCAGAACAGTATAACAATATATTTATACAGTACATATGATATGTAAGGTACATAGGCTTATAAGTTAATATTATTATGATCATTACTATCTGTGTTCTTGAAAAGTCTACCAGAATATATGATTTGTAACCTCTTTATGATTCTTGATGTTAGTCTTAGCTTTTCTCAGCCTAAGAGTTTGCTTTGTTTGATGTAAAAATCCCGGTACTAATTTCTAGAAATTTGAACAAGGCTGACAAAATTTTGAAATTTATTATTGTTGGGATGCCTGTCATGAAATGCTGGCTCGGCTGCTCCCTAGGGAGGGAAGAGATTATCCCCTGCCCTCTGCTTTGTTCCTTCCTCCTTATAATGATCTGGTTGGGCTGAGCGATTTCTACTGTCTGTGCCAGTTCTAGAAGATGAGGACTCAGATTCAAAACAGGAATGCGATCTCCAAGGAAAAATGCTTTGGATGTCTGTCTCCAAACCTGATTTGGGCAGAGCACGCAGAGCAGATTGATGCAGCTGTATTCCTAGCTTCCTGCTGAACCTAAACAGAAAGAGTCAGGAGAAGTTGGGTTGGATAATACTATGTTATCCTTCCATTAAAATTTCAGGACGAGAGAAGGTGTTCTCTGTCTTCTCAAATAAATAGAGCAAATCTTCTTGATTTCTCATAGGCAAATCTCTTCTTTCATAATGCTAGTGAGCAAAGTGATCATTGATGCTCACAGGTGTCAGTGTTCAGACACAAAGAGGTATCAGCCAGTGTCGGGGACCGGCACGTCTGCCAGGAGGCTCCCGGCCTGCGGGAGGCCTCACCCCAACTCGGAGATGTTCACAACCTGGAGGAGAGAGTGCGCGGAAGAGAAGACAGACAGACAGTGGGGTCTGGAGGACTACCTT